>PVIY010001515.1:0-61123 GCA_004026745.1 Myrmecophaga tridactyla
GGGTGAGACTATGCTCTTTTGGGGGAGAGTTGGGGCAGAGTGGGGCAGGGACAGGGGTGTGGGGTGGGGACGTGAGAGGAGGGGTCTGGGCAAGGGCATTGTGTTAGTTAGATTCAGTTGTCAACTTGGCCAGGTGAGCACACCTAGTCTTGTTGCTGTGGACATAAGCCAATGGTACGTGAACCTCATTTGTTGCTAATTACATCTGCAGTCGGCTAGGAGGCGTGTCTGCTGCAATGAGTGACGTTTGACTTAATTGGCTGGTGCTTAAATGAGAGAACGCAACGTGGCACAGCCTAAGCAGCTTGGCATTCCTCATCTCAGCACTTGCAGCTCAGCCCAGGCCTTTGGAGATGGGGAAAGAAGTCACCACGGGGAAAGTTGTTGGAACCCAAGGGCCTGGAGAGAAGACCAGCAGAGACCATCCTGTGCCTTCCACGTAAGAAAGAGCCTCAGTGGAAAGTTAGCTGCCCTTCCTCTGAAGAACTAACAAAATAAATCCCCTTTTATTAAAAGCCAATCCGTCTCTGGTGTGTTGCATTCCCGCAGCTAGCAAACTAGAACAGGCATTTAGTGGGTGGGGGGAATGGGTGGCAGGGTTCGGATATGTGGGGTGTGGAGGGAGTCATGAGTCAGGGGTAGGGGTGGGGTGGGAGTGGTGCATCTGAGAGTAGTGCATTCAAGGAATGAGGCTTGGCTTTACTATGCACTCCTGAGGGCTCCAGGCTTCCATTTCAAAAGAGGGTGTTAGGCTGTTTACACTAGCTGGATGGTCTCTGGTTCTCTGCATCTCAATTTTTCAGCTTTTGCAACAGGTCTTCTCTATGTGATATAGAACACCCTCCCAGGTCACCTACACCCTGGAATCGCCATCCCAGTCACCTTCCCATCCCTTCTCTAGCTGTTTCTTGGAGAAGGGGTGAACTTGACCTGTCCTATTCTGCCATCTTTCCAGAACTCTATTTTAAACCAAATTTAATTGTAGCTGCATTTGCACTTATTAGGGGATTTGGCGGGTGATAAGTTTCTCGACTTGGAAGGAGGAGAGGAGTCAAAAACTTGATTAAAGGGGTTTTGTTATAAGGCTATGTGCTTGTGGGCTGATGCTTAAAATGGCAACAGCCCTGACCAGGGGAAGGGGTACAGCTTATGTAGGATGGTTGACAGGAGTGGGGACAGGGAGGTGGATTTTCATTGTCCAAGAAATGGGCAGGCTAAGCCAAGAGTTATCGCCAGCTGCTGGGGCTGTAACTGCCAGAAAGGAGGATGTTGGATAAGGGGAGCGATCACAGGAATGCAGCTGCCAGAGGGGGATGCAAGGACACTCATGCGACTGCCGTGCGGGCTGGGGCAGGCTTGGTTTTGCAAGGGGCCTCCTAGAAGTTATAGGAGAGGGGGTCTCATGGCCTAACAGCAGGGATATACACAGAAGATGATTAATTTTCACCAACTGAGAAACTTTATTTTTTTTCTCACACTCACTATGGATGGAGAAAGAAGGGTCAGGTTCAAAGAAGATGGCTAATCTTTTTTTTAAAAAAAAATATTTTGTGCCAGCCCATGCGAAAAAACACAAATATATATATATATATATATATATATATATATATATATATATAATATTTTTATTATAAACAACTGTGCCGGTCTGACTCTGTGGTGGACCCCAGAAAAGCCATGCCCTTTGACCCTCATTCAATATTGCTGAGTGGGAGCATTTTGATTGTTTCCATGAAGAGGTGACCCACCCAATTGTGGGTGGTAACTTTTGATTAGATGATTTCCATGGAGGTGTGTCTCCACCCACTGAAGGTGGAGTTGCTTGCTGGAATCCTTTAAAAGACGAAACATTTTGGAGAGAGTCCTTTTTTGATAGAGCCACGAGAAAGCCAGCAGGTGACGCCGTGTTCGCCATGTGCCTTTCCAGCTAAGAGAGAAGCCCTGAATGTCATCAGCCTTCTTGAACCAGGATATCTTGCCCTGGATGCCTTTAATTGGACATGTCTATAGACTTGTTTTAATTGGGACGTTTTCTCGGCCTTAGAATTGTAAACTAGTAACTTATTAAATTCCCCTTGTTAAAAGCCATTCCATTTCTGGTATTTTGCATTCCGGCAGCTAGCAAACTAGAACAACAAGGAACAAACATGCACACATTCTTGACATAGTTATGATAAAGGCTCACAATATCATCACATAGTTGTGTATTTATCACCATGATCATTTTTTTGAACATTTACATCACTCCAGCAAAAAGAAAGAAAATACTTATACTTGCCATACCCCTTACCACTCCCTTTCACTGATCACTAGTTTTTCAATCTACTCAATTTATTTTAACCCAGCTAATCTTTTAGAGGACTCCACTTGTTATCATTTGATTTCTCCAGGAATGAGACATTGACTAAGATATGAGTGAAAAAAAAAGTTTATTGAAGAGTAACAGCTATGAAATAAAATGGAAGAAAAAAAAATTGGGAGTAGGGAGGTATCAGACTGTGACGTAGACTTAAAGTTCCTGTCAATCCAATGGAGAACTTTGGAGCAGAGATTTTCCATTAGATGCATCCTGTGTGGGTGGAAGGTGTCACTTGGTCTTTGTTCCACAGTCTTGTTCTGCTATTCATGGGGGATGCCGAAAGAAGTACATGACTTCCATTACTCAGTCATTAACCTGAGTCTACCCCATGGAGTGAGGGAACTTGGTTATGCTGAAGGACTAAACAGCTGGAGGATTTCACCTAATCACACTCCTTGTAACTGAGCAGCAAGTCCTTCCTTGATAGGAAACCCCTATGGCACATCTTCCTGTCTGTGACAGTTTACCCCATGCACTTCATGGATCCACTTCTAGAAAAGGGCCTTTCCAAGGCTCTGGTGGGCTCTTCTTCCTAAGAGAACATTTAGAAGATGGGGGTTAGCCTTGAGGATGCAACTGATATTCAAGATTTCCTCCTCTACATTTTAAATTCCTCTTACCCTTAGTATTAATTCTGCTGGTCTTGGTGGCTTATCTAAATAAGCCACCCATCTTTCATTCCTAAGGTCTGCCCTAGTATGTACAACCTCTGAGACTGAATTATCTGTACTTATCCATTCAAAATCAACCAGGAAAGTTCCATGTAAATCATTTAAGTTTTATATATTTCCCCTCTGATCCCATGTAACTGCAGAACCTAACCTCTTCTGATCAGGCTTAATTATCACTGAGGGAATAACGACTCCTTTTATTCATTTTGGAGGTTAGCCCAAGCAGCAGCTGCAGCTTTTAGTTCATTGGGTCCTTGGAAAGAATGGATTCTCTTTAGGTATGAGGACCTCTAGCCTTGCAATACAGAGGTGTGGAGGTGGAATGATAAAATCTCCCAATGGGTCACTGGGAGTAATGGTAAGTAGGGGCACTCTTGCTCCTGTTCCTTGTTTTCTGAAAGCAGGCTTACTTCTACATGCATTCATATAATGCATGCTGGAGGATGGTACCCCATCCTTGCAGGATAATGCTTTCAAACTGGTGCTTTAACTTTTCCTTCAGCAGGCCATTTTAGCACTTAAACAGGTCTGCAGCATCTTAGTGATATAATATGTATTACAAGCAGTGGGTCCTGTGGTCTGATGCTGTTTATGGGATTACATACCCACAGATCAGGCATATTTTGAGCAACAGGATAGTGGCACTTGTTCAGGCCCTGGCAGCAGAATAGGCAAACCTATACCAAGAATAGGTATCTGTTTTGTGAAAACAAACCACAGGCTCCTTCTATGATGGAAGGACTCAACATAGTCAACTTGCCATGCGGTCAGCTGGTCTGCCCAAGGAATAATGTCATACTGGATATTTGCTTTGGTCTCTGTTGTTGGCGTTTTGGATTTTAAAAGGAAGTGCTAATGGTAATTAGATTAACCCAGATAAGTAGAAATCCATGCATTTAGACTCATGCTCAGGCTTTATCCCTGTCATCAACATGTACTTATAATAATACTGTGGTGGCTATTGATAGTTCTGGCTAGCATCGGCTGGTGAAGTAGTATTTCCACCTGGAAGTTTAGTGCCTCTTCTTGAGTCCACCCTTTTTAGTAAGTATTAACATGGGATACAAAGACCTTCAAACTTAATGCTTAGTCTCTCATGCCTGACCATAGGCCACTACTGTGTACCTCATGGTTGCCAATCTTCCAATGGTTTTCCTTCCAGTTCCCTTGCCAGTTGGCCTAGTTATTTTTCATTCCCCTCTAAAGTGCATTTATTAAATTATATGTATTATAATATCAGTTCACTTATCCTTCCACACAAAGGAAGTGGCCGAGTGTCCGAAACAAATCTCATCACTGTCTTTCAAGCCCAACTTTGAGTGAGGATGTAATGAAGCCCCATTATTTTTCAGCTGACATCCACGTAGCAAGTTATCTTATATCTTATATGAAAATAATCTTGACCTTTTTCTCTTCTGCAGGAATTGGTTGTATATGGTTGTATATGGCCATAGGTACAAGCTGGAGGAAGGGTGTTGGTGCAAACGGAGTGGGTTATTGGAGGTCAGAGCTACCCGCTCATGCAGTGTGCTTTTGCTCTCCAGCTATGCTCCTGATTGTGCCAGATATACTCTAATCTACAAATGATTTCTGCTGGGTCCAATGAACCTTACCACTTGCTTCATCTGACAGTATCCAGTTTTCAACGGGGAGTTACAGACATATGAGACATACAATCATGCTTTTTGTCTCCGCCAGGGAACAACAGAGCTCTAGAAGCTGTTTTTGCAAATGCTTCAAGTGTATTATTGCTGATGGAATACCCTTGTTCCAGAATCCCAGAGCCCACTGGGGCTTGCCATAAACTCTACTCTGCATCTTTGTCCACCAGCCATACTTCAATGGTCTGTGAAGTATATTATAACATATGGTTTCATATGTTATAATTATGTTATAACAACATAATTATCTTGCTATAACATGGAACTGCTGCAGAGCTATACCCTATTCAAAGCTAACAGCCCTCCTTTTATCCATGTTCATGATCTGGAGCAGTATTACTAGCAGCAGTCCAGATCTCTTTTTACTGTATTATGATAGTGTTTAGGAAAGTTAATATAGTCCTGGCTAGAACTGGAAATGCAAAATATTATTTGGTCCAGGGGAATGAAAAGTGTTTGTGATCCTCTTTTCTGATGAGGATAGCAAAGAACACTTTATTAAATCATTGGTTTCATACCATATACTTGAGGCTAATTAATCTGCTTTACCAAAAATACCACATCTGGCACAGCAGCTTAGTTGTCTACTTGTTCAATGGTCATCCTCTGGATTCAGGATTCTGATTTTTTAGGGTCCAGAATGGTGAATTAAAGGGAGATATGATAGATACCACTATCCCTGCATTGTTTAGATTGTTGAGGGTGATACTTACCTCTGAATGCCCCTGGTATATATTCCTTTCATTTTATTGGCTTGACTGAAGGGGTAGGTGATAGTTTCATAAACTTCCACCTGTCCTTTCCCACTATGATTGCTCTTACCTTACAGGCCAAAAACCCAAATCCAGGTATCATTCCAACTTCTAAGTATCACAGTACCATATTTTGCACTGTAATGGGACCATTTTAAGCCGAACCTTAGCCATAGTTCTATTAACTGAATTCATATGACCCCACTTTATTAGGGTGGTCATAAAGTAGTATAGTTCTGCTGTTGTTGATGACAAATTAATCCTGTGTCCAACTGCCCATAAAATTTCTGGGCATCCCTCTTTCCCCAGTGTACAATATATGGCCCGTGGGTATTGGCCCAGTTAATGGCATGGGTCTGTTTGGGGAAGGCCTAGAGAAAACTTTCAGTGTGTCCTTGGTATAGGACCCAGCTGCCTCTTCAGTTAATGATTTCTGGGTCTGAAACAGGTTCACATAATGCCTGCTTCCTGGAACGTTTTAATAACTTTCTGTAACATCTGCCATGGCAATTAAAGCATATCAGCATCCAGATGGATTATGCTGTGATTTAATTCTGCTCATAGGTCTGGAGGCCAGGAAAGGAGATGGTAACAGCTTCTGAGTGGGGCACTTTGTGTTATCTTCCAATTCTGGGATAATGATCAATTTTAATGGCATGAGGTGAGACATTTCTTATAAGGTGAGAATGTCAAGTCTGGGGAGCCAAAATCTTCCAAAGCACCTACCAAAATGTCTATGTTCTGGGTCAAGTTTCTTGTATTTCCATTCCAGGGCCCTGTGTTTGGCATAACAGTTCTGCTGTGGTCAAACATTCAAAGGTCTTTGAATTTCAGTCTCCATGTCTTTAATATCCTGGGGTAGATCTTAACTTTTTCTGCTCACTCAGAGCAAGAGGGCTCCTTTGTAATCTACCAAAGAGACTACATAGCTCTCATAATTAGTTTTCAATTGTTAATTGTCTTCAGCTTCTCATTAGTGCTCTACATCAAGGCAATTTAGCAACAACCATACAATTTTCTTATATTTACATCCCTCCTAATAGATTTCAAATGCCAGGTTCATCATACTGCATTCCTCTCTACTGGCATGCCAAGCAATCTCATCATTGGTGAACATTTTAAGAATTGGATGTCACCATGTTCTATGCACTCTCTTTGTATTATTTACTTCCAGGGCAGTGTCCCCATTGCCAGTTGGATAGTACATGACCAGGCTCTAGCACGATAGAATCCTACCACCATCTTTCTCAGACTACACCTGATATCAGGTGTCAAAGGATTATTCTTCAGGGAAACTAATACTAAAATGGAGTTAGAAATGTAAAAATATTTTCTGAGGATTAACATCAGTAAGATAAGAGGGGAGGAAGCAAGATTAGACAGAGTGAGATGTCAGATTCTGCTGCAGACCTGACAAATCTTGGCCGGCAAAATGATGAGGTCCAGGACAAAGACTGTCCATTAGTGGTGTCCTACCTTAGGTGGAAATGGTTAAATTCTTGTATGTATCATCATAATGGTTAATCCTTGCTCCCTGGGACTATGAAATATATAAACTTGAATGCTGAGGAAGATCTTGATGGCATGCCCAGCTTTAAGCTATCAGCTAACCACACTTGTAAATTAAAAGGCTAGTACTTTTCTAGAAGGAGAATCTGAACCATGAAAATTTGTGTTTAACACACCATCACAATGTGAACATTTAGACTTTCTAAACTAGTAGCAAAGTTGATTATGTAGAAGAGATTAAAATGAGATAGACTGTCATGTGTGATAAATTGGAAAACATTTTATTTAGTTTCTTGGGAATAGCAAGCGAATGGAGAGAGAGACAAAGATGAGGGAGAAAGAGAGAAAGAGAGAGAGAGAGAGAGAGGGAGAGAGAGAGAGAGAGAGAGAGAGAGAGTATGGACAAAAGGCCCATGAGAAAAAGCCAAGAATATTTATATTCAATTTTCAGATCTTTTAATTGCTACAATATAAACTGTCTCTGGCCTTTGGAAACTGTCAATGAAGTTTGATATATAAACAAGGTGAGTACTTGGTTTCTATGGAAATCAAGTGAAATATTCTGTGTTCCACATCTGTAGTGGCGCAGTGTAGAGTGAAGGAAGTGCAAGTGGATTGTAAATTAATCTATACAATTAATCCTTTCTACAAATGATCCTTCGATGAACTTTCTTCAAAGCCAGAGTGATTAGGTAAAAGATGAACCTTCTAAAATGTCCTCCCCTGGAATTCCTTGAAGGTTAGGGATCAATTAGTGGCTCTCACTTCCTGTGGAACAGTGGTGGAACTAATTTCATTAGAAGCTCAAATTTATGTAGAGAAATCAGAAAAACAAATTTTGATTAAAAGATTGAGATTAGCGTTGGTGGAGACCATATCATCCAGCTAAGAAGCTTAACTTTAATACAGCAAGCAAATTCTAAAAGTAATGGCATAATTTTCACAAAAAGTCATTATAAGACACAGTAATAATAGCTATACAAGACAACTTAAGTGTAAGAAAACAACAAAACTAAGAAACTAAATCCTAAATGGCAGATATTATGACACATGTTTTATATGTATCTCTTGTTTCTAATATTCATATGAGGTACTATTATTGTCACTATTTAAACAGAGTCTTAATGATGGTAAATCAAGCATTAAAGAAGACACAACTTAGATGCAGTAGAGCCAAGAATCAAAACAAACCTTTGGAATGTATATTCATATCATCTCATCATGTGATGAAGTTCCCATACACACACATTGTATGTATATATATATATTTTTTTTTTCTTTCTTTCAGTCCCCATAATCATACACTGGAATAATCAACTCAGGATACTTTTTTTCATCTAGCAGATACAATCAGTTTATAAGATACTGTAGTTCTTTATTTGCTGAGATTTTTCATAATTTTCCTTTCACTCTATTTCTACTGCTCCTGTTTAAACCTAGATCTACAAATGCCTCAATCCCCAATTTTTTGTACTAGCCTCCTACAGTTTCTCTTTAAATTTGGTCTCTCTACATTTCTACATTGCCTCTATTTCTTTGGTGTTTTGCTATTTAAAAACATTCAGATAATGTCTATTATTATTTTCAAATGCATTTAGTGATTACTAGAGGCCAGCAAAAATGCTAGGTATTGGGTACAAAGAAGAATAAAGGCACGGTCCCTGCTCTTGAGAATGTCACCAATAATTCCGGGCCTGGCAGAAGGTAGAGATTTGTGTGCACTGGTAGAGGTAATATGGAAAAAGGAATCTGTGACTAGTAACATCTATTCCTTCTGGCTTTCAAAATTGAGGTTATCTTCTATATCCTGCTTTCCCAAACCTTTCAGCACTGTCCAACAGAAATTCTCTGTTCTTTTGGAACAATATTTTATTTGGCCCTCACACACAAACTCTTGTTCACCTTTTTATCCCTATTCATTCTTCCTGCCTGAAATTACTCTCAATAGCTCTGTCTGCTTATCCACGACCTTTTTGCCAGCCTTTTAATAATAAGCTTAAAGCCAAGGTTTTGTTTCTATCATGCAGTTGTACCAAACTAGCAAAGCCCACATGGCTTGTTTCCTTTCTAAATTCCTTCTGCCTATAACCGATTGCATCCTTCTCTTAGAATCTATTTATCATTGAATCCAGCATGATAATATCTTTAAAATTAGCTCCTCTATTCATGAAGAACTTATTCCATCCCTGTCACCACAAGTAAATAGGGCCCTATTCCTGTTACTCACATTTCAGAGAAGTAGACATTGATGGAGGGTTTAACCCATTATTGAGTTACTAATTTCAGATCTGCTATGTTAGGTAGAGAAGAAGGCAAAAAGGATTCAGGTCTTCATGAAACTTATAATTAAGTAAGATAGATGATTGTAAACAAATAAGTAAAATAAAATCTATGTTTACAGACATAAATAATGGAAATGATATTATAAAGATGGAGATTATGTATGTGAGTATGTGACTTCTTTGGGGTTAGCCTGGAAATGCCTTACTAGAGCAGTTGATTGTTGACATGTACTATGTCAACTTTTCCCTCATTTGATAAGGACCCAGTCATACAGCAAGTACAGGAAAGAACATTTCAGGCAGCAGACAGGACTAGTGCAAAAGACCCAAGAACAGAGAGGAAGCAGCAAGGAAGTGCAAGACAAAGATGAAAAGACAGGTTATTCTTGTTAGCGAATGGTATAATCCTGTCTGAACTCATTTCTCACTGAGTCTTCATACTACCATACTTTGCCTCCCCTGGTGGAGAAAGGGGCACTGTGGGCCCTCCGTGTTTTGTTCACTGATTATATGTAGGTCAATTGAAAATGAGGTTTGGAATTATTTATTGAATAATGTCTTATGAGGAGTATGATCAATCTTCCCTAAATGGTTTTCTATCCTACTGTTCCTTAAAGTTGAAAGAATCGAAAGTAAGGAGCCAAGGCTATGCTGTTATTTTTTGAGAGCAAACCAATTCTTGACTTAAGTTATTGGTGATAGTGGGACATATTTCATTCTTTAAAAAACTGAAAAGCTGACCCACCGATTTAATATAGAGGAAAATAAAAAGAATCTGGTTTCTACATTCTTGGCCTTGAGGTGTTCAGGTGACCTAAAACTGAAAGAATCCATCCTTTGAGTAATCTCATATAATTTTCAGGTTTAATTAAATTAATCTATGCCCTGGAGTTCTCACTCCTGCTATTATCTCTAAACCCTGGGGTGATTGATATTGAAATTTGCCAATTGTGAGGATAGTTTAATTAATGCAACAATTATAATAGCTAATATTTATTGAGTACTATGATGTACCAGATGTTTTGCCATGTATCCTCTATGCATTTTTCTTATTTAATTTATTCAGATCTCTATGTGAGAGGTATTAGGATTATCCTCATGTATAAGATTCAAAAACAGAGGCTTAGAGAGTTTAAGTAACTTTCTCAGACATACAACTAGTAAATGGCAGAAACAGAATATGAATCCAGGTGTTTTGATTCCTGATACTTAATAACCATGCAGTCAAACCAAAACAAAAAGCAGGCAAATAAAATATGTTCCTGGAAATCTGATTTATATGCTATCAGTCTCCAATGATCAAATTATTTAGATAAAGACCCCATTCCTCTTCATACCATATTTTAACAGCAGAAGAACAATTTTATGAATAGAATCAAGAGAACTTGGACTATTAAATAATAGATTATGTAATTTCTGAATGACGTACAGACAATAAATAGGAATTGGTTATGGTAAACATGGTTTCATAAGTAGAAAGCATGTTAGGAAAAAAATCTAATTCTATTTACTTAATTAATTCCCTTTATGAAATTAGGATACCTTCTTCACTCCTTTGTCTCAATTTCCCCATGTGTTATAAATAAAATAGCACCTCATCAAATCCTTAAAAATGTGTTAGCTAATTTTAGAGCTTACCATGTTTATTTGTGCATAAGGAGATTTTTGGCCTTCAGAGAATTATATGTGCCCTTCCCCCAGTAGGCGATTATGTGTTAATTATTGCAGAGTGATTTTCTGATGTGGTGACAAAAAATATGCTTTACTTTAATTGTTGTTGGACATTTCAATTAATGAGAAGCAATGTGAAAACAAACTAAAATATAAAATTACATTATTTTAAACTTTGTGTATCAATCGAATAGATTTGAGACTCTAAAAGTATTCTTACCTTTTTGAAACCTTTGTTTTCTTCATTGACCCCTTGAACTTATTTTTAAGGTATTTTTTATATCCCATGTGTGTTCTTGAGAGTGTGTGTGATGTTGCAAATTGTCTCTCACTTGCTCCTTCCTTCCTGCATGTTTTCTAGACTCTGTCATTTTTAGCAGTGATCCATGCCTCAGGGGCCAGAGGGTAATAGGAAGAGATGAGATACAGGCAGCTAGAGCTCCATGCCTGATGGGTAGTGGGGACTTGGTCAACAGGAAGCATGCTCTCTTCACTGGGACCACCACTACCTGTGCTCAGTAGCTTCCGATGGTTACGGAAGGTCAACCCAGGAAGGTCAACATTTTTTTCAATGTTTAAACTCCTGATTTTTTAAATGTTCACTAAAAACTACATTCTCAGGTGAAATGATTCTTTATATAGGAGATGCTAAAGAATTCAAAAGGAAGCTACTTGAGCTAATAAATAAATTCAATAAAGTTGCAGAGTTCAAGATTAAAACACAAATCGGTTATGTTTCAATACACCAGCAATGAACAGTCCAACAAGCAAATCAAGAAAAGCAATTCCGATTAAATAGCATCTGTTAAGAACAAAACACCTAGGAATAAAGAGGACCGAAGTTTTAAAAGACTTTATCCACTGAAAACTATAAAACATTGCCAAAAGAAATCAAAAGACCTAAATAAATGGAAAGCAGTACTGTGTTTATGGATTGGGACACAAGAAAATGTTAAGATGTTCGTACTATCTAAAGAGATTTAATTGCACTCACAACCAAAATTCCAACAGCCTTTTCTGAGGAAATGGAAAATACAATCATCAAACTCATATAAACAGAAAGATTCCCTGAATAACCAAAACAATCTTGAAAGAGAAGAACAAAACTGGAGGTCTCACACTTTCACATTTTAAAACATTACAGAGATACAGTAATTGAAAAAAAGGTGTGGTACTAGCATGAGGATTGACAAGTCCAATGCAATAGAACTGACATTTCAGAAAAGACATCCCACAATTAATGCTAACTGATTTCTGACAAAGGTGCGAAGCCCATTCAATGGGGGAATAGTAGCCTCCTCAACACGTGGTGCTGGGGAAGCTGAATGTCAATATGCAAAAGAATGAAATTGGATCCATTCTTCACATCAACTACAAAATTAACTCAAAATGAATCAATGGCCATATAGAAGACCTAAACCCATAAAACCCTTAAAACATAAGGGGAAGTCTTCAGGACCATGTATTAGGCAAAGCATCCTTAGAAATGATATCAAAAGTACAAAAAACAAAAGAAAAATAGATAAATTGGACTTCATCAAAACTTAAAACTTTTGTGTGTCAAAGGACAGTATCAAGAAATGATAAGACAGCTTGTAGAATGGGAGAAAATATTTGGAAATCATGTATCTGATAAGGTTTTAATATCAGAACATATAAACAACTTCTACAAGTCAAAACCAAAAAGACAAACAACCTAATCGAAAAATGGACAAAGGACTTGATATTTATCCAAAGAAGATATACCAATGACCAACAAGCACATGAAAAGAGGCTCAACGTCAATAGTCATTAGGGAAATAAAATTTCAAAACAACAATGAAATACCACTTCATACCAATTGGGATGGCTATTATAAACGAAATAGAAAATAACAAGTGTTGCAAGGATGTGGAGACACAGGAACCTTTGGTTACTGCTGGTAGTAATGTAAAATGGTACAGTCACTATTGAAAACAATTTGGCTGTTCCTAAGAAAGTGAAATGGAATTACCATATGAGCTGCCAATCCCACTTCTGGGTATATTCCCCAAAAGAATTGAGCAGAAACTTGAAAAGATGTTTGGACATCAATGTTGTCAGCAGTATTATTCACAATAGCCAAAGGGTGGAAGCAATCCAAATGTCCGTGAACTGATGAATGGTTAAACACTATTTTAAACGTAATTAATATCACTGTTCTAGTTTGCTAGCTGACGGAATGAAATATACCGGAAACAGAATGGCTTTTAAAAAGGGGAATTTAATGAGTTGCTAGTTTACAGTTCTAAGGCTGAGAAAATGTCCCAATTACAACAAGTCTGTAGAAATGTCTAATCAAAGGCATCCATGGAAAGATACCTTGGTTCAACAAGGCCGATGAAGTTCAGGGTTTCCCTCTCAAATGAGAAGGCACATGGTGAACACGTTCAGTTTCTCTCTCATCTGGAAAGGCACATGGTGAACATGGTCAGGTTTCCTCTCTCATCTGGAAGGGCACATGGCGGACACGGCATCATCTGCTAGCTTCTTCTCCTGGCTTCCAGTTTCATGAAGCTCCCTGGGAGGCGTTTTCCTTCTTCATCTCCAAAGGTCGCTGGCTCATGGACTCTCTGCTTCGTGGTGCTGCAGCATTCTCTGCTCTCTCTGAACCTCTTTTCTCCAAAATGTTCCCTCTTTTATAGGACTCCAGAAACTTATCGAGACCCACCCAAATGGGTGGAGACATGTCATCACCTAATCCAGTTTAACAACCATTCTTGATTTAATTCCATCTCCAGGGAGATGAGCTGATTACAGTTTCAAACATACAGTATTGAATAGGGATTATTCTACCTTTATGAAATGGGATTTAGATTAAACCATGGCTTTTCCTTTCAAACCAGCACAATCACTAAATTGTACGCATGAAAGTGGTCAAAATGGGAAATTTTGTTTGGTATGTACATTTCTACAATAAACATTAGAAAATGTACAGCAAGAAAAATTCTGCACCAGACAAAACATGTATTCAGCCTGTCCGCTTGCAATTACAAAGTGTAATAGGTCTGACTCTAATTTAAACTCCAAAATTAGCTAACAGAGCCATATTAGGGAGTTATTTAAGTTATCTGAGCTCTAGTCTTGTCATTTGAAAAGCAGAGTGTTTTGAATTAAAAGATGTAATGAAGATAACATTTCTGGCATATTTCCTGACACATGGAAAGATATAACCAAATTTTAATGAATTTTTCTTTATGATTTTTCCTTCCTCTTGCCCCATTTTTTTTTTTTTAGCTCCTTAAGGTATTTAATTTCCTAAATGTTACAATGAATAGAAGGAAATACAGGATAAATGTAGGGAAAAATCATAATAAATGATTTCTAAAAAATAGAATTGATTCTGGCATCCTCTTAGTATTTTAACAAAGGAAATTTTCTCTTTTTTTTTTAACTTTTTTATTGTATAATGTAACATAGATACAAAGCAAAGAAAGAAAAAAGCAATAGTTTTTAAAAGACTCTTCAACAAATAGTTACAGGACAGATCACCAAGTTTGTCATACCATCCTCTCAGATTTTACCTTCTCGCTGTTCCAGAATATAGGAGGCTAGAAGAAATAAATATATATATTTTTTATCATCACAATGGACTTTTTTCTTTATTTTTGAAAAATAACATATATGCAGAAAAGCAATAAATTTCAAAGCACAGCACAACAATTAGTTATAGAACAGGTTCCAGAGTTTGGTATGGGTTACAATTCCACAATTTTAGGCTTTTACTTCTAGCTGTTCTAAGATACTGGAGACTAAAAGAAATATCAATTTAATGATTCAGCAATCATATTCATTTGTTAAACCCCACCTTCTCTGTATAACTCTACCATCACCTTTGATCTTTCTATCCCACTCTTTACCGGTATTTGGGCTCTGCCCATTCTATGTTTTTCATGTTGGAAGGGGCTGTCAATAATACGAAGTAGGGAGCTGGAACTAGCTGATGCTCTGGAGAGACTGGGCCTTCTAGGTTTCAGAGCATATCTGGTCCAGGGTCCCATCTGGAGATTGCAGGTTTCTGGAAAGGTACCCTAGTGCATAGAACCTTTGTAGAATCTTATATATTGCCCTAGGTGTTCTTTAGGATTGGCTGGAATGGTTTTGGTTGGGGTTTGGCAAGTTATGATAGGTAGCAATATCTCCCTGAAGCTTGCATAAGAGTGCCCTTCAAAGGAGACTCTCAACTCTACTTTAATCTCTCAGGCACTGATACTCCCATTTTTTTATTTGGCTAAATATGTACTACTTCTTTTATCCACTTTCTGATTCTTCTCCAACTCTCTCTTCCTCTGAGAATTTGTCAAGCCTTTATTATTTTTGTCATTATTATTATTTTATTCCTGATTCTTGTCTTTAAACACAACCATTCTTAAAGCAAAATAATGTGGCTTCCTCTTTATTTTCTTGATGTTTTCATTCCAAAACTGAAAAAGAAAGGAGGAAACATTAGGTGGGCCTCTGTTTTGGTCTGCAACTACATACAGTTCATAGCAGCTTGCTGAAAAATCTTCCTAACTTGTATTTGAAGACAGGGGTATATAAATTCAACACAATATTAGTAAAAACTGTTAAGTGTATGTATTTGGATGATCTCTTTGAAAGGCTGCCAAGCTTTGCAAGGAATAGATGTAAGGGCAGACATTCAAGAGTCACAGAAATAGTCTTGGACTTCCCTACTTGATCTATTTTCATTTAGCTGCATCTTTTCCCATTCTCAACATGAGCCCTCACTTAATATTACTTCAGCCAAATCCCTCAGACACATCAATTGTCTTTGTATTTGCAGTTGCCAAACTCTTTTCTCTGTTTCATTGAATATAAGCAGTGACTTTTCCTTCTGACTTACGTTTCCATGGACTGGAAATATAAAGTTCCGTGTTTCTATGGCCTGGAGTTTCTTAATATTATATCCTTATTGGTTCTCATATTGGGGACAATGTCTTATGGGCACTAGAAAATAAGAGATATAGTAAATCATAGAGAAAACAAAAACTTTCAAATAAATGTCTTTATATACTTATTTTCATAGTTGAGTACTAAAAACATGCTTGCATGAAAAACATCATTTATAGTTGGAATGAAGAAATGAGCGAATTTAACTTTCAAACAAGGTTCAACTGCAAGGTTTTGGATATCTCATCATCACAAGCTGGGTAATACACAGTCCTGGTTACTTGTATATTCAAAAATTAATGGGTGGCAACTCTGCAAGTGAAATCATTGCCCTCCCCACTACATGGGACATGACATCCAGGGGCGAAAATCTCCCTGGCAACATGGGAGAGGACCCCTAGGGACGAATCCAGACCTGGCACCGTAGAATCAACAATTACATTCTGACCAAAAAGGGGAAAAAAAAGTGTAACCAATAAAGTATTAGTGGCAGAGAGAGTTCAGATAGAGTCGAGAGGCTACTCTGGAGGTTGCTCTTATGCCAGCTTCAGGTAAACCTTGCTACCTATCATAACCTGCCCAACCCCCAACCGGGACCATTCCAGCCAATCATAAAGAACACCTAGGGCAATATATAAGATTCCACAAGGGCACTAGAGTAACTTTCCAGAAACTACATCCTCCAGATGGGTCCCTGGACCAGATAAGTCCTGAAACCTAGCCCAGCCTCTCCAGAACATCAGACAATTCCTTCTCCCTACTCCATATTAGTGACAGATCCTTCCAATATCAAAAATTTAGAATTGCCATAGCCCAAACACCCTTAATGACAGGTGTGGAAAGATCAAAGGTGATGGTAGAATTACACATAGAAGATAGGACTTAACAAATGAATATGAATACTGAATCATTAAGCTGATATCTCTTTTATTCTCCAGTATTTTAGAGCAGCTAGAAGTAAAAACCTAAAATTGTGAAATTGTAACCCATGTCAAAGTCTGAAATATGTTCTACAACTAGTTGTGGTGCTGTGCTTTGAAATTTATGGCTTTTTTAATATGTGATTTTTTACAAAAAAAGAAGGAAAAAAGTCGACTATGATGGTAAAAAAGTATTTAAGCCCTCTAGCCTCCTTTATTTTGAAACACCTAGAAGGAAAAATGTGAGAGGATCATATGGTAGCCCATGACAAACTCTGGGATCAGTCCTGAAGCCACTTCTTGAAGAATGCTTTGAAAACTGCTGCTGTTTTATTTCTTTGCTTTGTATATATGTTATACAAGAAAAAAAGTTAAAAAAAAAATTAATGGGTGGACCACGGTGACTCAGCAGGCAGAGTTCTCACCTGCCATGCTGGAGACACGGGTTCAATTCCCGGTGCCTGCCCATGCCAAAAAAAAAAAAAAAAAAAAAAAAATTAATGGACTTTTACAACTCCATATACCTGGAAATTATTTATTTTAAATGTACAGTAATGATCTCTATTTAGTTTACTTTGTTGTTGTTTATTTGTTTGTTTGCATGGGCAGGCACCTGGAAGTGAACCCAGGTCTCCGGAATGGCAGGTGAGAACTCTACCTCTGAGCCACCGTGGCCCACCCCTATTTAGTTTTATCATAAGAGTGACCCTTGAGTAGAAAAATGCTTGTGTTTTTTTTTTTTTTTTTTTTTTTTTTTTTTTTTTTTTTTTTTTTTACTTTTTACTTGTGTAGCTCCATTTGCTATCCATAGATGCAATTCTTTCGTTTTCTTAAATGAATGGTAGTTGTATGAAAGATTTTAGTTTTTCATTTTTTTTGTTGTGTTTTCACTTTCTTGATAAAGTCTTTTGATGTACAAATGTTTTTAATTTTGATGAAGTACAGTTATCTAATCTTTTTTCTTTTGTTGCTCATACTTTTGTTGTAAAGTCTAAGATTCCATTGTCTATATGTAAGGCCTCAAGTATTTTCTCCTATATTACCTGCAGAGGAAGTCACGGGAGACCTAACGGCCATCTCCCAGCCCTCGGCACACTCTCCCTTCCCTTTCTCTTGTGTGCACATGATTCAGTATCTTCCTATTCCACAGCCTAGGTAGGTCTAAGTAGCTGTCCTGAACAAACCTTAAACCCAGAAACCAGGAACAAGCAGTCCCAGCTGCTTATCAGAGAGGGAATTCTCAGCGTTAGGCTCCTACTTCCCCCCCACCCCCACCCCGGGTTGTAGAAACCCTGCTATCAGGCAGCACAGATTTGTCTTTTCTTTCTCAGGCAAAACAGAGCATGAGAGACTGCCATCCACAGACCTTGCCCTGAGCGGTTGGCCTCCCTAAGAGACTAGCCAGGAACGGATCCCTTTCCCTGCTTTTTCTGGACCCTTTGTTCTGTGCAAGTACGGGTGTTTCTCATTTTATTGTACTTCATTTTATTGTGCTTGACAGATTTTGCATGTTTTACAAGTTGAAGTTTTGTGGCAATCCTGTGTTGAGCAAGTCTATACACTTTATTGCAGCGGTCTGGAACAGAACCTGCAATATTTCCGAGGTATACCTATAAGAAAGTGGTCATTTAGGGGTGCAAGTGTAGTTCAGTGGTAGAATTCTCGCCTGTCATGTGGGAGACCCGGGTTCAATTCCCAGTCCATGCACGTCCCCCAAAAACAAACCAACAAACAAGCAAAAACCAAACAGACAGAAATTCAACAAATGGTGCTGCAATAACAGGATATTCATGGAAAAATAATGAAATGTGACCCCGCCATACAGCATAGAGAAAAAAGAAAGAAAGTGGTCTTTTGCTGACTTTCTGTTGTGCCTGAGCCTGTGTTCCCATGACGCATCATACAGCAATGCCTCCACATCATCTTCTAAGAATTTTATGGATTTAAACTTTATATTAAGTCATTGATCCATTTTGAGTTAACTTCTGCATATGTTGTACAGTTGTTTGTTTGTTTTTTTTTTTTGTGGCATGGGCAGGCTCCAGGAATCGAACCCTGGTCTCCATCACAACAGGTGAGAATTCTACCACTGCGCCACTATTGCACCGTGCAGTTTTCACTTTTTTAGACAAAAGAAAATACAGAAAACATAGTTTCAGAGAACCGTGGTGCCTTCCATTTCAGGTGGGACTATTTCATAAACACTTTATATTACAAGAATTTTTTGCATGAAGCAGTGTGTACTTTTTGGCTGTTGATTTCGAGCAACATGTTAAAACAATCAATTTTAGAGAGTGTTCTTATTTTAGTTTCACTTCTCTGATGTCACCTATAGAAACTGAAACTAATTCTGAAACATGTAGGACAAGAAAAGAAAACTACGAACTATTCTCACATACAAATATATATTAAACATTCTAATAGAATTCAATAATATATTGATATAAAATATATTTTAATATTAGGAAATTTATTAATATAACAGATCAGGTAAGTAGATCAAGGGAGGAAAACTATGCAGTCACCTTGATAGATAGTCAAAAAGCATGTGGCCAAATTCAGCCATATTCTTTATTTAAAAAAAAAAAGTAAATAAGTAGTAATAGAAGTGAAAACAATTACATTAGGAAGTAAAAGTAACTATACTAATTACACTTGAAGTAAACTAAATCAGAAATAATTTTAGAGAAAAGAACAAAACAGCATTGGAATGTTGAAATAACCTGCCTAGTCCCTTAACATAATAAGCTGTTTGTCTTAGCTGAAGTAAGCTTTGGTTCAGAAGGCTCAAGCAGAGGAGATATTTCTATTAAATTTAGAGACCAAAGTAGCTCGTTATTTTTAACAATCTTCTGGAAGTACTATTTTAACTAGTCAAGAAAACAAAGTGAAAAATTCATGCAAAAGTTTAAAATCAAAACAGACAAAATATATATTAATTGCTATAGTGGACTGGTTTTTGGGCCCTGGGTGGGTGGGTAGGGGGCATGTTCTTAATTTAATCCATTCTATGTGGGTGTGAACACACGGTAATAGGATCTTTGGAAGATGTTATTTTTAGTTAAAGTGTGACCAACTGAATCAGGCTGGGTCTTAATGCTATTACTGAAGGCCTTGTAAAGAGAAAGCCACTGGATGGAGCTGGAAGCTGGAAATTAGAAGAACCCAGAAGAGAAAGGGGAGGACATTGCCAGGTGACTAGGAAGCCCAGGGACCCAAGGATTACCAGCTGGCCAAAATGCTCCCAATTTAGGAAGAAGCAAGCCCTTCTAGTTTCTGAAACAGCAAACCAATTAACTACTGTTATTTAAACCAACCCATTGCGCAGTGTTTATCATGGCAGCCAGGAGACTAAGACAATTGCTAGTGATATGATTTTCCATTTTGGAAACCCAAGAGAATTACCTAAAAACCTATGAACACTAATATGTACATTAGTGTAGTTGGATTTAAAAAAAAAAAAAGAAACCTAAAGAGAAATCAAATTTCTCTATATGCTAATAATCACATATACTATATACTAATAAACAGTTAAAATGGTTATTAAGACCCTTGCACAGTAGCAGAAACATTATAGTTACTCGCAATAAGTTAAAATAAATTTCCTAGAATGTTATGAAATAATCTACAGAAATTTTCTCTGAAATGTAAAAGAGAATATGAAAATAGAGAAAAATGTTTGTTCTTCAAAGAAAGACAAAAAGTGATAACATTAACTGAATTAATACCTACATAAATCCATTCTAATCCAGATTTAATTTGGGGAAGGACATAGTGAATTTGACTAGATAATTCTAAACATCATCTGGATGCATAGATATTTAAAATAAAAATAGTGAATTGGAGAAGGAGCTTTCTCTACCAATCGTTAAAAAGTTTATAAACACACCATAAATAAAACGGTATAGTAATAGCAACAGAGTCTATGGATAGTTTAATGCAAAAGTAATAAAGGTCAGAAATAGAAGTAGTTATGCATAATCACTTAGTTTATGAATCTTAGATTTTACATCAGTCAGAATCAAAGGGGCTAACCAATAAATGGCAGTAGAAAAATTGATCATCAACATACACACATACAAAAATTGCTAAATTATGTTTTAAACCAAAATAAATTTCTGATTGATTAAATGCTTATAATTTTTCATTGTATTTAATCTTTAATTCTCAGGAACTTATTTTTCTAATACCCAGCATTGATGAGGGTACTTAAGCATACTATCAATGGAGTGTGAATTCTTACAGTTCTGAAAGCAATTTGGCAATATCTGTCAAGTATCTTAAAACCATAGTATGTAACTAGCAATTTCATGGTTAGAAATGTAATTTAAAATATTTAATAATATTTACAAAGGTTTTTGTTATAATATGATGATAGCAAAAAAAAGTCTTCATCAATTGGAAATTGGTTTATTAGGGAACTTTCAAATTCTTAATTCATCTGTAGTCGCTAAAATAAAAATATATTTCACAGATGTGTACAGATGTTGAAAATACCCATTATATGCATGCAAAAAATTGTAGAACTATATATAGATAAGGCCAATAATTTTTAGGGTCTTAATGTCTTGCACAACTTTGTATCCCCCAATGTGCATAAAATTCTTCTCAATGATGAATAAATATTGGTTATATTAATTCACTGGGCCATCATTTCAAAGCTATTCTCTTAAGTACTAAAAATACTTAAGCACATCAAGAATTAAAAAAAAACAGATGAAATAGGTAAAGGACCGACTTATTTGTTATGGGTCAACAAATTGCACTATGGACAGGGGGTTCATGCAAAGGCTTTTTTAAAAACCTGAATTTGAACTTCACTGCGAAGAAGACAGGAACTAACCAAATGAAGAAGCTCTGAGTTACTGCTCTGTTAGGGAGAGAGGAGGCAGGATGTAGGGAGGCTTGGAGACCTGAAGAATCAAGCATCTTTTATTTATTTGTTTAAAAGTCAACTTATTTGATGAAATTTGGAGTAGCGAGTTAAGGATGGGTCATGGAGTAGAAGCCAGTAGATCTTGAAGAGTTTCAGCGATGCACTAAGAAGTTTAATTTTTTCATTAAAGTAACGGAAGCCTTTGGAGGATGTTAAGTCTGGAATGATAAAATGCCCAGATAGTACTGGAAAGTGTATTGAGATTTACTTCATGTGTCATAACAGTTTTCCCTAATACTCTTTAGGCTTCTTCACTGAATATGCATGAAACTCAAAGCATATTATAGCCACACGAAGACAAATTTACTAAGACACATATTAACCTGTACAGAATAACAGAGTGAAACCGGTTGTAACAGAATAATTGTAGAGCACAGAGATAAATCAAGGGTAGAAGTTTTCCTGGATGAGATTAGTTTGAAGACAAGTTGTGGAAGAAAATACACAAAAATTGGATAACAGAAGCGGATGCATAAGTGGGGTTTTGACACATGATAGAGAGAACTTACAGATGAGTAGTGAAAAGCGCTGGGACAATCACCTTCCCATAGAGATGAGGGGAAGCACACAGAGATTAAATATATAAATTTAAGAAAATTAAAACTTTAACAAATGATATGATAAAATGTAAATGAATATCTTTCTGACCTCTCAGTAGAGAAAGATACATAAAGAAATAATTTTAAAATGAATAAAAAGATAAGAATATCAAAATTATTTATTTTTTTACAAAAAGCATAAAAACCAGCCTGGGAGATAAAATATACAACTTATGTAAAATTTTTAATTAGCAGGATACATAAATAAATCATAAATGTAAAAAGAAAAAGGTAAAATAATGACAATATGAATGGAAATAATTGGTTCAAAAAAGAAATCTGAATAACCTAGATACATATATATCTTGATTGCCTCTAAAATCAGTACAACATAATTTCAAAAAATAATAAAAATAATCATCTGACTATAAATGTTAAAAAAAGTATGACCATATCAACTGACAAAGGAGGTAGGGAAGCAGACACTCCATATAAATTTAATAGAAGTATAAATTAGCACAACTTCTTTAGAGAGTAATTAACAAAATCCAATAAAGTTGAGAGAGTACATATCATGTAACCCAGAAATATCATTTTAAGGAAACTTTTGCACATATGATGTAGGTGATGTGCACAAGTATTTTCTCTGAATCATTATTCATAATGTGTGGAACTTGGGGTAGATAAAAACAAGGCAAATTGAAAAAATATAATAATATTAATAATGTAATATGAAGGATCCTATGCTTCAATTAAAATTAATGAACTGGATCATGTAGAACTCAAAAGGATGTTGAATAAAGAAACAAGTTCCAGAAGATTACATGCTTGTAATATGCAAACACAGGATATTTATTAATACACAGCCATTTATTGATATGTAGTCAAATTTGTGGACATTGCATCTGATGAGAAAGAGGAATGGAGAGGAAGATGAAAAAGCCTTGTGAGGTGAGAACAGGGATTTCAGCTTTAGTTGCTTTGAAAATAAATGTGTCCAAATGATAGCCTTTTCCACTCATTACTGAAGAAGTGTGCACATGGGTGTTTGTTATTAGTCTTTGCAGTTTTCTATTCTTTAAATTATTATTTAAAAATATTGTTGGATTGGGTTTTATTTGGAAAAATGAGATATGTTAAAGAGAAGATATACTGAGAATTCATTTAAAACTTACTATGGTTAATAATCCATAATCATGATATTAGAGTGACATAAAAATGGCACTTGAAAGTCTTGTGGTAACTGTGTATTAGATAGCTCAAGAAATATGTTTAAATGCTCAACAAAGACACTGCAAGAAAATATGGTTCCTTTGTGTGAATTACTAAAAGTAACTCCATATGCATGAATGGCAAAAATCACAGCATTCTCCTGAATGTATGATTGCTTGGCATTTCTTCCTCTGGTTGATGCCACACCTGGTGATTTGGTTTCCTGGCTCCTAAAGCAAATGTCATGAAAGGGTTGGCTTAAACAATAGGAATCTATTGACTTGCAAATATGTCTTTTATATTTAATTAATGAGATTTTTCCTTTTGGTTATTTGAACATTTTTTTTAAGTGATCCAAAGCATTACTAAATTCTTTGTTTCTCTGTTATTTGTTATCCATCAGTCATAAAATCTCCCTCAACTACCACTGATCAGTATGCAGCTGAAAGCTAGTAATTATCTTTTAAAATTGGCAGAGTAAGCAGCTCGTTCAGGTAAACATTGGATTCCAAGGCCCAAAAGTTAGCACTGTCAGAGCGTCCAGTTACCATGAGTCTCTGCAGCTGAAAGTTCAAATATTTGGTAGATAAGCATTATACTCACAGCATTCATTCTTACTGTATAATATGCAACTTTTAAAATATCAGTTATTGCCTGTTTCTGTTCTTCTCATTTGCAAATATATTTTGAATGTGACCTATGTATCACAAAATTTCACCAGTAAGTGGGAAATAATTTCTCCAAAATTCAAATAATCTCATCTTGCATTTTAGGATAAATTTAAGAATTCAAGTTTCATTTTTATTATCATTAATTTCATTTTCAGTGCAATAACCTGTGCAGCTCCCATCTAAGATAAGCCTAAAGATTGTATTGGCAGATCTGGTTCTTGTTACTGTTTTTGGTTGGATCAGCTAACTTGGAATGTTCTGACTTGTACCATCTTCTTCAAATCAGATTTCACTCCATTATAAATGATTCCCCCTATGATTATATTCTTCTCATTATTAATGCCAGTGCAGTTTATTATAATCATAAGATTTTTCTTAAGTTATGACAATAACATGAGGTAATATAGCCTGGGAACCCAGTAGATGTGTATTGAATACCATCCCAAATAAAATCAAACTGTCCCTGAATGTCCTGCTGTAATAACTATGGAAAGGAGAGCATTAGCAAGATTGGCACATACTGTTATGTATGTTGGCACATACTCCAAACTTGCAGAGGGATCTTTGCTTAAATTCCACATTATCAAGGAGGGCTAGTCTGAAGACCACAGCACTCATTTCTAAATAACCTTATTCTCATATCTTTTTTCTTTATTTCATAGCCAAATATATCTTCTAATATTGTAATTTATCTACTTGTGAACTTTCCCCATCTGTGTTAGTTTGAAATTATGTACCTCAGAAAAGCCATGTCCTTTTCCTCATCCAATTTTGTGGGGCCAGATCTATTGTTTAGGGTGGAACCCTTAATTAGATTTTTTTTCCATGAATATTTACCTGTTCAACTGTGGCCCTGACCTTTTGACCAGATTAGTCCCATGGAAATGTGGCACAGACAATTGTGGCTGTGACCTTTTGATAGATGGAGATGTGACTCTGCCCATTCAAGGTGGGTCCTGATTAGTTTACTGGAGTCCTTTAAAGGGGAGATATTTTAGAGAAAGGACAGTTGCTTCAGAGCAAACACAGATGCAGACATTTGGAGATGCTTGAAATGTTGACAGAGAAAGCTCAGACACAGACATTGGGAAATGCAGAAAGCCCAGGAGTTTCCTGGAGCTGAGAAAGCTGACAGAAGCTTGACAGGAACCAGAGTCAAGCAGACATCACCATGTGTCTCCCTATGAGATGCTAAGCATGCCAGAACCTGGAGAGAGCTGAATCAGAGAAACGAAGAGAGGGCCCACAGACAACGGAAAAGGAAGCTACTGGAATCAGAAGCACAAGCAATGAACCAGGAGCAAGGACCTTAGATGCCAGCCATGCGTCTTCCCAGCTGACAAAGGTATTCTGAACACCATTGGCCTTTCTTGGTCAAGGTATCTGTTCCTGGATGCCTCAGTTTGGACATTTTTATGGCCTTAGAAATGTAAACTTGTAAGTAATAAATCCCCTTTATACAAGCCATTTCATTTCTGGTATATTGCATTCTGGCAGCATTAGCAAACTAAAAAAAAACATATCTAGTAGAATATAGTTTTCACGAGGACAGGGTTCATTATCTTTTTCATTCATTAACATATATCTGAAGCACCTAAAATAGTGTCTGCACATAATGGCTCAAAATATCTGGTGAATAACTGAATGAATTTCCTGTATCAGATCATTCATAAGGAGCAGAATTAAAAACAGGGAAATGAAATTTAATTTGACTGCCTGTAGTTCACATGCCTTGCCAAGTACATTTTGTTCTACTAACCAAGGCTGTTATACAAAATGCTACTGCATAACAATATAATTACAGGCACCACCTCTTTAATTAAAAGTCTGTATATTTAAGATTTACCACAGGCATTAGGTTTGGTAAATTCACAGGTTTGCATTTATATAACTTGTTAATCATGGGTGAAGTTCTCCTAAGGTAGTGATTTTTTATTTACTCAGAATATTCATATCAATAATACAATCAGGTATCAAAATAATTATATGTGTTTCAAAGCAGATATTATACATATTCGTATAATATCTGTAATGATATTTAACACCTGTCTAAAAGAAGGAACTTGACACTAACCCAAGCCTTCCTTCACCATTGGTTTTTGCAATGTCTTTTGATCTAAAATTGAGGAAGGCAAGTTGAGTTCTGATACCCAATGAGGATATATGCCATGGAGAGATGATCAAAAAGTTAGGTTTTAAGACTTAAATTTCTCTGATCAGAGAAGTGAACAGAATAGAGTGGCATGAAAGGGCAGTGAATTAATACTACTGAGTTGTAAACTGCAAATGTTTAATGTGAGAAATTTTGAGTTGTATATACATTACTGCAACAAAAAAAGTTAAAAAAAAAAGTAACTGAGTTCATATAGAGAAACAACTAAGAGCGGGAGGTGAGAAGTAAAACACTGGAATATACTTTCTCTGAAAAATATCTTTACTTTGAATAACAACCCCACCAGAACAACAGGAGTTTGAAAATAATTCTATTATGAAAGTAAGGAGATAGGGATTATATATCTGGCTCTGACATTATCAAAGTGTGGATGTTGGACAAATCTTCTATCTTCTATGCCCCTTGTTTTATTCATCTCACTGCTGATGAAGTTATCAGTGGGAAAGACATCCAAGATGGCATGCTATGGCCTTTATGCTCCATGGAAAAAAGCGTATCCTTCCACATATCCCAAGGCCTTAGACATTGCCAGTTTTCAGGGTTAGTGGAACAACTTAGCATTGTCTTAGTTTGCTATGGATGCTGTATCAAATACTTATGGACTGGTTGGCTTAAATAACAGTGATTTATTGTCTCATAGTTTTGGAGGTTAGAAGTACAAAATCAAGTTTTTACAGGCAGAATTATATCTCCAAAGTCTGTAGTGCTCTGATGGTGGGTAGTTGGCAATTCATAACTCAATCTCTGCCTGTCTCACAGCCATCTGCTAAATTCCCTCTGCTTCTAAGCACTGCAGTCAAATTTTATTAAGGCCTGCTTTTGTTTGCCATTAATTTTAATAATATTCTCAAAGATCCTATTCACAAATGGGTTTACATTAGTGGGACTGTGAATTAGAACTTGGCTCTGTCTTTGTGGGGAACACGATTCAATCCATAATGGGAATCACTAAAATCATCATCTTCCCCTTTACTATCCTAGAAATTTCTCCAGAATTTGACCATAAAGGATCTGGGTCATATGTCATTCATACCAAATGGTGGAGTATTTTTTGACAGATGCTAAGAGCAAGTTCAACGTGGCGGAGAGACCAATATAAGTATCACACTGTTAAAGAACAAATTATTTACATGTTGAGAAGACACAAAAAGAAGTCAGACCAACAGAATACGCAGCAGAGAGATTAACAGCATTTTCAAAGTAGACACAAAGATGCACACTATTGGATCCATGAAATCCTCATCATGGGGTTTCACAGGTGGGTATGTTAACATCTGAGTAAGTGATGATCATCTCAGATGTTCAGGAAGACCAACTGGACCCTCCAACTATAGCCAAACATGCAGAAATCTGGAGCAGTTCAAATTCTCTTGTCTGGAAATTTACCAGGAACCACCATTTTGGGATCAAACATTTCATTTCTTTCAGTGTTATACAACAGAAGTATAACTGGAATAAGATTCTTGCAGTCAGGTATGAGCACGGGCCTCATTCATCATTCCTACTTTCCCAATCTACACAACCTGGTCACAGAAAATATCCTGAACTCAAAGCTATGTACTAGTGCCAGTGCTAGTGCCAATTTCCCAGAAAACTGAACATAATGCTAAAAGTACGTGAGACCTGCTATAAATATTCTCCTACTCAGTATAAAATCTGTGTTCAGGAAAGCTGGAGCCTGAAGCACATAGGAGACCTGGGGCCCTAAACTGGCTGAAGAATGGAGTTTATGAGTCCTTTCATTCTAAGGCATCATCAGTTAAGGGTGATCAAACAAATGATATAGAAAGGTAAGAACAAAGGAAGATAGAAGGGGCATCTAAAGAAGGCATTAAGCAAAAGACAAGAGCATGTCTTGAGGTGAAGAATTCAGGTAGGAGGTAAAAGGATAAATGTATCACAAAGTGATGGATTTGGATAGAGAGAAACCAGTGAAGGATTTTGGGTAGAATGGGATATCTAGGACTGCCTGGAATATAGATAGCTAAGCCTTGGTTAGGCATTGCTCTGTCTTCAAGCTTTTATAAAAATGTGATTATAAAGCTTGTGTATATCCTTCCTCCAGCAAGGATAGCTAGCTAACTAGCTAATTAGTTAGCTAGCTAGCTAGTTAGCTATTCATGGAATTATGCACGAAATACTTTTCTTTCATGTGTAAATCATGAATTGCTTTTATTGTCTGAACTATCTTAAAAAGCATTAACAGGAGACACTTTTAGCCAAGGAATTCTGCCAAATGTTTGCATTGTTAATGTAGTGGCCTCCATGGTGGTTAAATATTCACGTTCTATGGAATCAGAGAGAAATCCCAGAAGATTTGAAATTAACTGTGTGGTATATTTTAATATATGGATGCTTCTAAATAAGTTTTCAAAGTTCATATGGATTGATTGTCCCTCTGACTAACTTCTTAGAGTAATTCTTAGCAGTACAATAGTAAGCCTTTACTTTGGGTTTAGATGGATCTACTTTCAGTTTTTTTTATGACTTTTGCTAGATACTTGAGTTTGCTGCTTTCCTAACCTCTTCACCTTGTTTGCCTCATCTACGCAGTGGAAAAAATAATGTTGCAGTCATAGTGCTGTGATAGATATTAGTGGGATAGTGAGATGATTCATGTAATACCCCTAATAGTTTCTTGTCATTTAAGAGATGAGCTGTGCATGAACTTTTTGACTTAGAATTCCTGAAAAATTAGATGGTGTTTAGAAATGGGCTGGGAATCAGAATCCTACCACTAAAATTATAAGCCAAATGAATTTGAAAACATAATTCAATATACAAAGATATCAGGGAAATATTCAAAACATAAAAAAATCACATTCATCAGTATATTCTATGATACTGCGGAAGTAATAAAACAAATGGCATCTGAAAGTCTTGTGGAACAAGTGCTGTACAGTATTTTGGGGGAACACAAGCTTGGGCACAACAGGGATCCTCAACAAATGATCATTTCAATACCTACACAGCACAAAGGGTCCAAAGGAAAAGGGAAAGAGATCCAATTATGGGCATTCCCCTGGGGAGGTCAACTGCTAAGGTCAGGATCAACTGATGGCAGCTACACATGCCCTGCTTTGTGTCAGTGATGAGAGCCCATGGGCTGCCTGAGGGATGGGTATTTATACATCCCAGATGGAGGGACTCTGCCTCTGAGCAAAAAGCATGTATCAAGCAACCTTTGTGCAGAGTTTCCACCTTGCCAAGCAGCTGGGGCTGCTTGTTCCTGGTTTGGGCTTTAAGGTATGGTCAGGCCATTCCATTAACCTAATGTCTCCTTTGGCTTGCGCTGGTAGTTTGAAGCTGTATGGATCCCAGAAAAACATATCCTTAGATCTAACCCCTTCCTGTGGGTGTGAACCCATTGTAAATAGGGCCTTTTGATGAGGTTACTTCCATTAGGGTGTGGCCCATGTCAAATCAGGATGGGTCCTAATCATAATACTAGAGAACTTTATAAACAGAATGAATTTAGACAAAAAGCAAAAGTCACAGAAGAAGCTGAAATCAATGAACTGGGAAGAAAAGGGAGAAATCACCAGAACCACCATGTGCCTTGCCATGTAGCATAGAAGCCAAGGTTAGCTGGTGGCCTGTCTTTGATAAGAAGGCATAGCCTTGATGATGCCTTGATTTAGGCAACTTCAAAATTGAAAGCGAATAAATTGCCATTGTTTAAACTGAACCATTTCATGGTATTTGCCTGGAGCAGCCTAAGAAATAAAACACCTGTGAAATGGAGACTTGCAGAAACAAATGCATGCAAAGCAACAGTAGAAAAGGAGAGGAGCAGGCAGGGCTGTCCACATCCCCAGCAGGTCTAAAGGGCTTCTGCCTCTCTTAGTAATAGTTGTAGATGACTAAGTAAAATGAGTCTTTAAAAATGTTATTTAAATACAACCTTGTTACTAAATATTGCCATTTCTCTATCACGTTAGTAATATATAAATAGAATTATAAAAGATGCAATTGAGCAAAAACATGTTTTCAAAAATCACCTGTTTTTCGACCTCTGAGATAATCACTGCTAAGATGCTGTGAATAAATTGCTGGCTGGGTATGCACGCGTGTATATGTATGTGCATAGACACATATGTATTTTCTATTAAAGTCATGATCATATAGTCATGCTATAAATATTCCTTTGATTCCTTTTTATATAGCTACACATGCACTTTCTTAATGTTCTTAACAGCTTTCCAAATAAAATGTGCTACAATATTCAGTGCCACATAGTGACTAAACAAAGGTGTAGAGCTACTCCAAGCACAGTTATGATGAAATTTCTCTATAAACCAGAGTCTTCTTTCAACTGAGTTATAACTTTAAAGTAGAACTTAAAGTTCTACTTAACTTTCTCACCTGATATTGAAATCTTATTTTTATTCCATTTTTGAAACCATGACATACCGGTTTGTAAATTATCTTATGATCTTTGGTTGAAAGTGCTGAATATTATTATAACCATTTATCTTCACATAGTAGAAACCCTTGACTGGAAAAGGCAGTGTTTTATTTTCCTGATGCACTAGGGGAAGTTGTTAATTTTTGGCTCTAGGTGTTGCTATTAATTCCCCAACTTTTATGACCATGAACCACCACCCTCAAATTCTTTTCTTCCTATTTTTATCAATATAGCTATATATAATCTTGCTCTTGCAATGAGAAAACACAGACCAACAATGCATTACAATTGGCAGGCTTATGCAAAATTAAATATTACCTGTTGACTTTAGCAGACCTTTACACCAGCTCTGAATTTATAATCATTTTTCATATAGACCCCATCCATTGATTTAGGTACTTGAAAACAATCAGTAAGCAACATTATTAGCATGATACATTTGCTTTATTAATAAGTAAATAGGAACACTGGAAATTTCCATCTTTAGCATTTAAAGTCACCGAAGATTAATTAACAATGTCTTTATATACTTGGGATGGATGACAAATAGTTTCTTGTACCTCAGTCATATAAAAAAAATCTTCTAAAGCAAAGATATTTTTATTATTACAACCATAAATATGCTCTGAGAATTTAACTCTAACAGGGTCACTAGATAAATAGCAATAATTGATATTTAAATCATGTGACTATAAACTACTCTCTCCTCTGTACTAAAGAATGCGTCAGTTTTTATTTTGTCTAATCTCCCTACCCCAAATCAAATAGGTTTCCTATAATATTACCATTAATATTATCCTGATTTTTAAATCTCTATTCCATCGTAGATTTCATTACATCTTAAGGCCTCTTCTTCAAGGTACCTATTAATCGTTAAGGTATTATGCTTGTTGCCTAAATTTTATACTCTCAAAAAAACAGACAGAAAACTAAGTACTGCATGTTCTGGGAAGGAAGTAGCGATGGCCACCTTTAAGGAAATAGCATTTGCAAATGGGGCAGAGGAGTGCATGATAATTTCATTTACATCATGAATGCAAACTTCATTTTTATATTGCCTGAATTGTAGTGCCATTGAACAGTGGTAGAAAAAAACCACTCTATAGTAATGTAATGCCGGGCATTCAAATTTGCCTCTTGCCACAGCGATGTGGATTGAATCAACTGGCAGAAGCAGCAAGATCATAATTCAAAGGCTTATTTGCTTGTCAAGTGCCGTGGAAAAGCTACTTTTTCCTTTTGAACATTAGTCTCCTCATTTCGAATACGGGAACGATAATATCGTTTTGCGAAGCTGTTGTGAAGATTAAAATTGCTGCATATAATATCTAGACCAGCTCCCAGGAATGAATGATTATCAAGGAAAATTTGTGGTAATTATGATAGTTATCAATCACATCCCTCAGAGTTTCCAGGAAAATAAGCTAGAGGAGCTTTAGGTTTCCTACCAGTTCCTTCCCACCTCGTACTCTCACCTGCATTTTGAAATGGGGGAATTTATCACACCAGATGAAAGCAAATGAGTGTAAAGAATGAAAGCAGTTCTATATTTCCCTTGATTGGAACCCTTAGTCAATACTTCTCCCCTTCCATCCCTCCCTCCTTTCTTTTCCTTCCTGCCTCCCTGTCTGTCTGCTGCTTTTTAATCTTTTTTCTCCTTTTTGTCTCTCCCTTTCTCCTCTTTGTCTCTGTCTTTCTCTCTCTCTATGTTCTTATGGTTTATTAAAAAAATATGTTTATTCTCTTATTTGTATTTCTACTCTCTGAAAGTTCTCTAGGATTCATGTGCTCACTGAAAATAAAGTCACTAATGGCTCTGATTTATACTTGTGAGGAAATCAGTAATGTTTATTGCTTTGAAATGTGCATATATAAAATTATACAATAATCCCAGAAGAACAAGAATGTGGGATTTTAATGTAAAAGAGTGTTTTAATTAACTCCTAGTAAATGATTATTATAATTCATTACATATATTTCTTAAGGACCATTTTTAAAAAACTGGTGGTTTGGATAACATAATTTAAAATCAATGTATATATGTTTTAATCATTGGAATCTATTTAGTTTTAAAAAAATTTTTCCAGTGGTCCTCTTATCCATATGAAAGGATCATTTCTCTCCCTCTATCCTATGCCTTCCTAATATAAAGTATGAATTTTTGAGTCACATTGCATTAAGAAAGAGTAGTCAATTTATGGAATCCAAGGTTTTTTTGCTGTGTTCCTTTCTCTAGTGATAGTGATATAAAAATCTGAAAATAGGTTAAAAATCCAATGCTTATGAGGAAGAACAAAGGAATGTCAATGCTTTAGGGTATTGAAAATAGATGGAAATTCCTATTTTAAAACTTTAATTTATGTATAAGACTAAAGTAAAAAATGTTTATTTGTACAAAATTTATATTTTGACTAGTGCATTTCCTAATATAACTTATGTGGACAGTTTAATTGAATGCCATAAGTACATGGAACCTTGAGTAGGGCATGAGATTTTGTATATTTGTCCAGAATGATGCCCCAATAAATCCCAGAGTGATGTGAACAGTGAATAAAAATGTATTTGTAAAGTCCCCCTGGGGGAATGGTGAGAAAGGGGGGAAATTCAACTTCCCCATGTAAAGAATTCCTGATATTTTCACAAGCAGTGGGGACAACCAAAGCAATAGGCTGAGCCCTCAATCTTGGGGTTTGTTCATATGAAACTTATCCCTGCAAAGGATAGGCTAAGCCTACTTAAAATTAGGTCTAAGAGTCACCTCCAGAGAACCTCTTTTGTTGCTCAGATGTGGCCTATGTCTCCCAGCCAATAGGGCAAGCAAACTCACTGCCCTCCCCCTCTCTTTGTGGGACATGACTCCCAGGGGTGTGGACCTTTCTGGCAATGTGGGACAGAAATCCTAGAATGAGCTGGGACTCAGCATCAAGGGACTGAGAAAACCTTCTCGATCAAAAGGGGGAAGAGAGAAATGAGACAAAATAAAGTATCAATGGCTGAGAGATTTCAAACAGAGTTGAGAGGTTATCCTGGAGGTTATTCTTACGCATTATATAGATATCACATTCTTAGTTAAGGTATACTGGAGAGGCTGGAGGGAAGTGCCTGAAAATCTAGAGCTGTTTCCAGTAGCCATGTTTCTTGAAGATGATTGTATAATGATATAACTTTCACAATGTGACTGTGTGATTGTGAAAACTTTGTGTCTGATGCTCCTTTTATCTATGGTATGGAGAAATGCGTAAAACTTATGGATTAAAAATAAATAAATAACAGTGGGAACAAATGTTAAAATAAATTTATTAGATTGTAATGCTAGTGATCAATGGAAGGGAGTGGTAAGGGGTATAGGGAAAAAATAGGGGAAACAAAGGCTAAAATATATTGGGTAGATGGAAATACTAGCAGTCAATAAGAGGGAGGGGTAAGGGGTATGGTATGTATGAGTTTTTTCCTTTTTTCTTTTTATTTCTTTCTCTGAATTGTTGCAAATGTTCTAAGAAATGATCATGGTGATGAATATACAACTATGTGATGATATTGTGAGTTATTATTATATACCAAGAATGCAATGATCATATGGTTAGAATGTTTGTGTTTGTATGTTGTTAAACGATTAAAAAAAAATCCAATGCTTAGATTTCAAAAACTATGACGATTAAATAATAAGTTGTGATGCTTAAGTAACAGAAGACATTTCTGTCTTCTACCCTCCTATCTGATTATAGCTCTGAAATCTATTTTGAAGCCACCGAAATTCTCTAGGAGTTTCCCTCACAGGTATTAGATAGTTAAACCTACCATGAACTGAATGAAAATGAGAAGAATGAAATCTTCCAACCTAATATGCCTCCCAAGCTGCAACATCACGATTCGTAAAATAAGATACTGGAAGAATGTGCCAGTATCACATTGTTCAGCAGCATCTGAGGCTGTCTGAATTGTAAGTGATATTTAGTGACCTCAGCTTGTCCTTGAGGCTCACTAGCAAGAAGATAGTGCTGCAGTTAAAGCCATGGCAGTGACTGCAGCCAAGTTTAGAATGAAGAATGCTGCTATTTTCTATCTCTACAAAATCAAGCTTGCAGAGGATCTGAGCAGTACATCTGACTTTCTAATGCATTAAAATGAATTTTGGATGTTGTCATACTCTTTTATGAAGCTAAGTGAATTATTTTTCACAAATACATAACAGCTAATAAGTCTGTGTACTTTCAGATATTCAGATAGATTTAGATGGACCACTCCTTAACATTTTTGGATGCAGTTTTCTAATGAGGAGATTGGACAAAGTAAGAGATAATTTGAAAAACTGACAACTCTCAATGACCTCCTAAAAATATAATAATAAAATAAATGGTTTGGACTTATTTTCCACTCCTGATTTACCAATGCTTGTTCTAGCAATTTTAAGTGAGCAAAAAATGGATCTCTTTGCATTTATTCTTTAGAGATTAATGTAAGATGATTTTTTTTGGTTGTTTCTCCTTTCTAAACCTTAAGTAAAGTGAGTTCTTGTGAAGCAGAAAGCGTGTTGGAATAAACTAATAAACTTTCTGTAGTGGTAACAGTTGAGGATCCAAAGTTCTGCTAAAATAAATTTAACGCCTACTGAATATGTTATTTAATGAAATCATGGACAAAATTTGTATATTCATATTAGGTTTCTACATTGTACGTGATATTTGTGAACAAGAAGTATCCTTTGAACATGTAGATGATTCTTTTTTGCATTATTATTCCTCAGTAATGGAATTGATTGAAATATCTTAACCAGTCATTAAAAAAACATCCAGGTTAAACTTCATATGCACTTTAGATGCAAAGACTTTGAAAACAGAACTCTATAATTAACTACATTGGAAATGTCCATTAACAGGGTGAAGCAAATTGTTTTACGTATGCCCTGAAGTTACTTATAGCTTAACCAGAGATTGAAGAGACTGTATAAGTTACGGAAATAGATATGAAAATTTATATGTGTTTTTAGTTGAAATGTAATAACTCAGTAAGATACATGCTATTGACTGAGATCCTCCAAACCATTGTTTCTTAGTTTTATTTATGGATTCAAATATTATTGTTCAATATTTGCAAAAGCTGCATAAATTCTTGTAGTGAGCAGGGAGTATGAAACCACCAATTTACCTCACCTCATGTAGGATTAAATGTCAAAGTGTCAAGTTGTCCCTTCAGGTTTCATTGGCAAACATAAATTATTGCTAATAGAAGACACCAGTGAAATTTCTGAATAACAAATGACTTTAGAAAGCATCACTATGAGAAGGAGCTATAGGACTCGAGGTAATTTATGATGCAAATATTTTCAAAAGCTGGTCTGCTTGGAAGGTTGATTTCTAAATGTAAAATAAATAACTGACTGAGTTCCATGTGTTCAACTCATCCTCCTGCAATTTCTATCAAATATATTTTTAAGGAAGTCAGAGCTCGGGCTGCAAACCTGCAGGGCTCTTTAGAGCTCCAAGGGATGTGGTGGAAGAATCAGCTTTAATTTAATTCCCTGAGTTTCTCCAAACTAACTCAAGTTTTGTTTATGAATTTAAATGTCGTTGTTTTACATAATATATATATATGTCAGTTTCGCACCTTGAAAAATCCTGAATTTAAGAATTTGGGTGGAACTGTAGAGGCTCTGACATCCTTTCCTTGCTATTGTGCTATCTCTCCATTTTCAAGGGGTGCATGAAGAGGGGCAAAAAAATGTCCCTCGCTCTCTATTTTTTTAGTTTTTCCTGGAAATTCCAGCAAACTTTTTATTTTTAGAAAGGTTCTGAAGGTAGCTTCTTTAAAAAGCTTAGAGAAAAATAAAAATAAAACAGTAGAAATAAATATGACAGAAAGAAAAACAGTTCTCTACCATTTGCAATTGAAACTTTTAAATTCTTTCATTTGAGCCCAGAAACGAAGAACTGGGCAATTCTAAACATAGATAGACCCAAAAGAGTGACATATGCCTACACTATTGTGAGAGTCGGGTTAACATTACAAACTGAATTTCTCAATATCTAGTTTTTGTCTAATGCTAAAATTATATTACTAAAATAGTGTTCTATTTTGCAGTTTCTCATCCTTTTGTAGATATTCACGTACTCAGCACTTCTTAGTGATTTTTTGGAATAATTGTTCGTAACGAAAAACAATTAGAAACTGCAACTAATAGGTTACGTGGAATCAGAGACTAAGTTATTCCTAGGCTTCAATGTAGAAAGTTTCAGTGCTTTTCAGTGTAAGCACCCATTCTAAAATAGCAACACAAGTAACAATGGAAGAAGACCTATGCAAAAAGTTTTGTGTCTCAAAGTTTAATAGAAAAGTAAAACTTGATTAAAAAGTTTATGTAATTTTATTATTTAATTACAAGTCAAAATTATTTCAATGCCTATTCTCTTTCTACAACATATTTTTCTACCTATGTATTTCAAAAATATATTCCTAGATCTTATAGATCTTGTGATCTAAATGTCTCAACATCTGTTGAGCATAAAAATCATTTTGACGGGTAGTTCAGTGGTTAGAATGCCCGCCTTTCAAGCGGGAGACCTGGGTTTGATTCCCAGACCATGCACACACACACAAAAAAATAATAATAATTATTTTGAGGCCTTGTTAAAATGGGATTGTCCGAGCTATATGGCAGAGCTATAAGAGAGAAGGAGCCTGTGTCCCTGAATCACCATGTGATTCACATTGAACTATTATGTGAACAAAAAATCAACTTCTATTATATTTAAAAAAAGATGGGATTGTCACTTCCTCCTCCCAATATTCTGAGTCATGCCCTAGGTGTGGCATGGGATAATAACAGAAACCTTCTATTTTTCTTTAATAAGCAGCCCATATGAGTTGGATGTGTTACCTGGTCCACACTTTGAAGAGTAACCTGAGCTATCACCAGAAGGAGGTTTTATAAGGGGACCCACGCATTAGGTGAATCCAAAATCTTTTCCCAACTTAAAACTTCATGATTAATCTATTGATTAATTGAATTATCATGAATCTGATCCTTGCGAATGGAACAGATTTACTTTGGAACAGTTAGAAATTACCTCTCTAATATTCTTAATATTAAGCTCTTGTTGAATTTGAAATTGAAAATGAGAGCATTCAATAAAGCGTAGGGAAAGGTGTGGACATTGGAAAAAGACAAACCTGGATTGGAGTCCTACCTCTGCCACTCAGAAAATGTGTAAATTTTAGGCCGTCATCTTAATCTTTGAGCCCCAGTTTTTTAAAAAAATGATCAACAGAACTAATAATAACTATTTTGCATAATTATTGTGAGGGCAAAAATAAATGTATTTTATGCATCTGCAGCCAGTGGGGCATCTGTAAATGCTTTATGCATATCTGTAATGGTTTTACTTTTTCCTGTTGTAGGAAGACATACAACAGTTATTTGGGTTTCCAAATGAATGAGTGTGCAATGACATTGGCTGATTTACCCAATTAATTGCGTCAGGTTCTTGCTTCTTTCTCTCAAATGTTTTTTTGACACCAAGGTTAGACCATCATCATTTCTTATCTGGACTGATCCCCTTCTAATCCACTTCCAGTAGTATATCCAGGTTGATTTTACTAAAATCCAGTCTGGTGAGTCTTAATTCTGACCTGCTTTAAATTAACAACTGTTCCCTGCTGTACTCAGAAAAGAAATCAGCTGACAAAGTGTTTAATGATCTGGATGCTTCTTGTGTCTCCTGCCTTATTTCTAGTCATTTCTAATTTCCTCTATACTCTTCAGCCTTGCAGAATTGTCAATTCTATGAAGTAACAAAACTCTCTCTTACCCCTACCTTAAATACATTATTCTACCCCTCACCAGGCTAAACTGTACAAACCTTTTAATTCCCAAAAAAGACATTGTTTCATTTTGGATGCTTTTTTTTTCATTTCTCTAGTCTCATAGGCTTACTTTCCCAGAAGTTTCCTTCTGACATCTACAGCTAATATCACACTGTATTGTAGTTACTTGTCCTTGCCAATCTCCCTGAGTAGATCATGAGTCCCTTGACACTGAGTAATATAATTCTTTACGTCTTATATTCCAGTGCCTAACAGTGTTTTGCTCATAATGTCCACAAAAGCGTTTGTCAAAAGAATGAAAACATGTATACACATCAGCTTATTGAATACCACAGTGTCACAGACGTAGCTCTTAATCTCTGGATTCATCATCTCAACTTGACAGACATGGCAAAGAGGGGAATATTGTAAGGTTAAAGGCCAATTAGAAACTGTAAAACTAATCAGGCATCTAGATAATATAAAGGGGTCTGTGAACACAGGAATTGACAGCTTTGGAGCAAGCCCTTAGAACTGCAGTTAGATGCATTTTGCTGCAGCAGATCAACAAGTTTTCTGCCACATGATATATCTCGCAGCGTCTTTCCAGCTTTGCAGTAGCTGAAGCAAATGGCTTCAGTATTCTTCACTTCACTCCATCTCACATATGTTAATGTTAAAGCAGAAAGATGCTACGAATTCAGAAAATAGAGCACTATTAGCCTTTTATTAATTGGGGTCATATTCACACTCCCTTTTTCAATAAAAAGCACTTTTGTTTAAACCGAGTAGTTTTCCTTAATGTGTTAGGAGACATTCTTGTACTTGGTAAGAAATAATTTTAAGTTTTACATATCTTTATGTCATGCGTCTAAAGATTTTGTTTTGCCTATGAGCAAAGTCCTAATTGTTTTCCTGATTTTTATTTCAACTTTGGAGATATAAGTTTCACAGTGATGTATTAAGGACACAAGAGTGGACAGAGAATATTCTAGGCAGGGAGTGAAGATAAAACTGTGCTGGGAACATGTGACCTTGACAACAGGAACACATTTCCAGTACAAACTGTATGTTGGACAATTATTTGAGAGGCTTCTGTGACCCCTTTGTTAAATTTTAGGTTAAGGCAATATTTCAGGATTTTGAAAATTGGCCCTGATAAAAGATAATATACACAATTTCTTTATGAAGAATTCTGCATATAAAATTTTCCACATCCCTATATTATACCTGGCTATAAAGTTTAAAAGATTAATAGGTTTGGAGGAAATTTTTGAATTTGCCTAAATGTTTTGTGCTAAAATTAGTGTTAAATTGTGTATCAGACTATTTTCTGATACATTGGAATGCACATTATTGTTTCACAAATCAATGAGTATTTTATTATGATTGTGATCATTTAAATCCATAATGCCTGAATGCTGAACATAGATTTTTCTATAATTTTACTGTAAAAAGAAGAGGAGAAACCACTAACATATGTTTAAATGCCTGCTGTGTGTCAGACATAGGGCTAAGACTTTTTACATATTATATTTAAGCCACCTGGATGTTGTGAATATTAATTTTATATTTATATTAAATATAAAATTTAATATAATCTTCATGTGTTAATTTCTTCCAGTTAACACATGAAGAAAATGAATTCCTGAGCTGTTTCTTGTCAGTGTCATATTAATTGCAAGTGGTGAGCCAAGAGTCACCCCATTTTTGTTGGCCTCCAATGGTCTTATTTTACACTAGCTCTGTCTCCTTTGAACTAAGGCGATTTGTTAGTACCTTTCAGAAACTTTGTTCGCCCCATTTTTTCCTCCTGTTTTTTGTGGCACGTAGTTCACTTATTTATCTTGCACACTGAAATTACCCTGACTTTCTAGACTATTTACAATTTATCAGTAGGAAGAACTTGAGAAAATGTAACAAAAATCTCAGTGATTGGGGGGCTATAATAAAAGAAAAGAGGGAGGGGGAGTCAGTGAATGAAGGAGAAATCATCCCATCGCCGGGGAGGGAAAAAAGATAATAGTATATTTATATGCTATCTATTAAGGTAAAGTTACTTTGTATATTAAGTTAAGAATTTTGATATGGGATAAGACTATGTGTTAAGGTAAAAGACCAAAAAAAAGATTCATCTATAAAATGAAAGACTAGTGAAAATATATTCCTTACCCTATTCATTTAAAAATTTATAAATTCTCCTAGAAAATATTAGACACTCCAAGTTCTTTGACATAATAGTCATACTGCTTTAGAGTTCTCAAGACAGTTAGTTTATCTGTATAACTCCGTGTCTCTGTGGAATTTATGGAATGAGTGGAATGAGTGAATCCCCTAGCGACACTACCACATCAAGCTCTTTACTCTGTAGTAGTTCTTAGGTTATGGAACGTGGCAAGAACGAGTATTTCCAATTAATATCTTCCATTTTGGAGTAAACTATTTTCTTGTTAGTCTAGAAAAGCAGCCCATATCATTAATTTTTAATGGCTTTAGTCTGTGATGACTCTAGATTAGAATATATATATGTATATACATACACACAAACACAACACCACATATTATAGTACATCATATGTGTGTGTAAATATATACACTGAAAAATAAGGAAATAATTCCTTTTGTAAATCATTATCAACCCTCCCAAAATACAGGGATGATTTATAAGCAGAGAGCTTGTGGTAGTTAAAAATAATATGTTACATGGATTTATTAGAAATAATCAAGACCAAATTAACCTGTTTCCATTTCTTATTTGGCTGTTATATTAATTGCCTAGGAGAAAGGTAAGTTCATTATTTGCTAACCAATATAAGTGTGGCACGATAGGAGAAATGGGAAGAATGCATTGAGGTAATAGAACAGTTATATATAGTTCACGTCTACTCGAAACAAAATCCTTACGATGCGCACATAACTGGGGCAGTGGTAATGGACAGGGACTCTCACCACCGTCTCCTACTGTTAACTTGCTCTAATGTCCCTAGAGTCTAGACTTTTCCATATCTGGTATAAAAATAGGCTTTGATCATTAATTTATTTCTTCATTATTTCAAGAAATATTTATTGAGTATCCATTAGGGGCTGGGCAATACTCTGGGAACTGGGTTTATAGCAGAGAAAAAAACCTGTGATAAAACAGTCAAAAGCACACACTCTAATGGGGAGACTAACAACAAGAGAAGTTAAGCAGTGCATAAAACAATACCAGGGAGTGAGAAATCTTATTTAGAAAACACAGTGATGCAGTTATTACGTCATAACACCTGTGGGCATTGAAAAACAAGAGGAAATGGCAATATGATCAATAATAGAATAAAAAAGTTAAAATAGAGTATTCAACTCTCAAAAAAAATTGCATAAAATAACAGGACTGGGGACATGGCTTAATATCACTTCATTTGAAAAAGCCCCAGGAAATGTGTGTTTGTATATACATATATATACACACAAATAGCAAAAGCAGTAACTAACACTTTAGTTTTACTCTCAGCTGAACAAAAATTGGTAGTGATAGTATTTCAGCTAAAACCATAAATCCAAAGTAATCTGCATTATCAAAAGAAAGGAAGGTAAGAATTTTGCTGAACTCATCAGTAGTACTGAGTTCAATTTTGTCTGGCATTATTAAATTTAGATGTTATTTAAGATGAGAAATTTCTTCACTTCAGAAGGACAAAACTGGGAAGACTGGTATGATAGCCAATTTTAAATATCTTAATAATTACCTATAAATTTGACTTCATTGCCACTAGCCAGAACTGGAGGAACTATGGGGGAAGGTTTTTTTGCTCAATATATGAAAATTTGTTTTAGCCATTAATGTTAAAAATAATGGGATGGACTGTTCAATGAACTAGAAAGATTTTTATTTGTGGGCATTTTCAAGAAAACGAAGGACGATTTCTGCCAGGGATTCGTAACAGACATTTTTATATCTGGATAGTTTAGATCACCTTAAGTATCTTTGTGACTCTGAGATGTGTGCTTAAATATAAGTTTTGCCTTTAATCGCCTTTATATTCCAGAACCTGAAATCCTATTTCACCCACAGTTAAGGGTGTAGCAAGTTTTTACCTTAGAAAATAGATGTTTTGGCTTTACCTCAATATTTACTTGCAAGCAATAAAACATTATCCAGGAACAACATTTCTTTCTAGGAACATTATCTCTTAAATAGATATCAGAGAATAGAAGTTTTTTCAAAATGCATTTATGGAACACATTTGAACCCAATGTTCTATTATGTCCTTCATCTCAGACCCATTAATGAAATGATCCCCCCTTTCTGTGGAAGAGTTATGTACTGTTTACTCAGCTAGCAGGGATGGGGTAGGCCATGGGTTATAAAGCATGCTTTGATCAAACAATCTTCACTGACAATCGGGAAAGGAAAAGTCTTCAGAAATGAAACTTAAATGATGCTGAGCTTCTTCAGGGAAAATATTCTACATAGAGAAAAAAGATTGTGGCCATTTATCGTAGAAATCATAAGTACAGTGAAAACTGGGGGAAGTTATCATTCAGTTTTAATCAGGTTACCAAATAGAACAGCTGCAAGCAGAGATCGCTGTTTAGACTGAAAATGGGAATGACTTTTATATCAAGTATAATGCTGTAAGGTGGCCTAGAAAAATGGGACCTTTCTCTGCTTTTTCCACAACAAAGCATAAAAGCATGTTTTAACTGGCTTTGGTTCTAACCCGGTATTGATTAATTTCACCTTTTAATGGTCCAGATGTACTTTCAATGACACAAGTGGGTTAAAAAATCTATTTAATCACAAAACTTATTATTTTGTGATATTTCATATGTTTTCTTTTCTTTGAATTACATACTTTTATTTTCTTTGAATTATGGTTTCTAACTTATTAAAGATCATGAAAATCAGATGTTTGAATGAAAGTGTTTTAGTTTCCTAGGTTGCTCAATCACATACCATGAAATGGGTTGACTTACATCCTGGGGATTTATTAGCTTATGGTTTTTGAGACTAAAAGAAAAGCCAAGTAAATCAAGGCCTCATCAAGGTGATACTTTCTCCCCAAAGATTGTGGCTTGTCACATGGCAAGGCATATGCCTCGTCTACTGGTTTCTCCCTTGTCTTCTGGTTTATCTTCTTGCCTACTCTATCCATATCTCTCTCTCTTTCCCTATCCTTATCCCTATACCTTTCCCTATCCCTATTCCTATCCCTACCCTCTCTCTCTCTTTCTCTCTTCATTCTGTTTATAAAGGGTTCCAATAAAAGGGCTAAGATCCATCCTGATTGGGCTGGCCCCAACACACCTTAACTGAAGTAACCTCATCAAAACGTCCCACTTAGAATGGGTTCACACCCACAAGAATTGATTAGATTTAAGAATGTTTCTGTGGATTACATACAGCTTCAAACCACTATAGAAAGATTCTTTAGATCTTGAAAACATTACTCTGCAGGGAAATTCACAAACAACAAAAGCTATTCTACCTTCCTGTTAATTTAAGTACCGTATTTTTTATATTCTTTGTTTTTTCTTTGACATATATGGGGATGCATGAATTGTCTCATGATGATTTTTTTAAGGAAGAATCAAGGATATAAGAACACATGAAAACTACCATCATGATTTAATTCACATCAGTGTATAATGAAATGATATGTAAAATGTCATCTTTCTGTAGTAACATCAAAGCAATGCCTGGGTTTATTAAGTGTTTAGAACACTACAAGCTGTGATCAGCTATGATCTCTTTTTAAGAAATTGAAATACAGGACACATCTTTCACCTTCTAATTTTTGTGAAATATGAATAAAATTAAATTAACTGCTCTGGGGCCATAATTGGCACTCATAAATAACTGCTGTTTGCAGGCTGCCCTTTTTTGTTTATGTGATTCTTCCTGTCTTCCTGGAGGCAAAAGTGAGAAACTTCTGTAGAAAGGATATTTTCCGTGCATAATAATCATTACTTCAAGAGGTTCGCTTTTCTTGCCAAAAAGTACTGCCTGCTGTTTTTACTGCTTTTTTTTGCTGGACAGCACCTGATCACAACTCTGGCAAATTTTTCCTCTTATCAATACTGCCCTTACACATTATTTGTTCTTTTGTTTGGTAAAGATTCTTTGAGTTTTGAAGCTTAACTAGCAAATATCATGATATATCTTAGGATATTTTATTAGACTGTAATGAACTAGAATATTCCAATATCCTTTATTTTACGATTGTCCTACTGTCATTAAGATAGAAAAGACAATAGGCGGGAAAAGAATTTAAGTTAATTAAAAATTGTATAAAATTTAGCTTAAGACTTAAAATAACCTATGGTTTCAAGGTTATGGAGCAACAGGCATACTTAAATATTGCTGGTAGTGGTCCAGATTCCAATGCAAGGTTCCCACATATTCTCTCGTTTTTCTGATTGCATATCGGAAAGGGTTTCAAGTTTGTTACCACCTCTACTGTCTGCTTCTAGGAAGCATAGCATAGTTAAAAGGTAGAACACTGGCATCAGATTGCCTCAATTCATGAACAGATTCTAGGATTTACTATCATTTCCCTTTCCTCTCACAATTCTTAGTACAGTGCCTGGCACATAGCAATCACAAAATAAAAGTATTTCAAATAGATAAATAAAAGAATATTATATGTTAGACTATGTTTTAAGGCTCACTGGACTTCATTCTTAAAGTCTGGCTAATTTCTCCTGATCTTTTAGGAAGTTCTTTTGGTTTCAGGATGTGGGCCAAAAGGAGAGACACCTAAAGAGATGTTAAACCTGCTCCAATAGAGTTGTTGGGTATTACCAGTGAAAGTAGGATTCCTACAGTCTCTCATGGAAAGATGGTTTACTCACATAGAGAAGAGACAGAGCAAAGTTAGCTTTCCAAGCAGGCATCAGTTCCTCAGAGCCAGTGAGTCTCAAGCCAGAGCAGACTGAGGGAGAGGACTTAGGCAGCAGCCCTCTCTCCTGTCTGAGTGCCTCGGTGGAGGAACCCTGCTCCCTCCCCCCCAGGGACAGTTTTACCACCTAGTGTGACCGGCTGTACTAAAACAGGCCCACAAGAGTCAGACTATCTCTAGTGGATATTTACATATGGTCCAGACAAGAGGGGAAGGAATATAGAGGCAGTTCTCTCATCTACTCAGGGATTGGGTTTTATCTTGCCCTGAGTCCCAGGGGAAGGTGGCAGACCATGCTAAGATTGCCCCTACACAAAGGAAAATACATATACTTTGGGGTTAGACATTCTTGGATTGGTTGCTAAGTCTCCAAACTGTTTTATATCTTCTCTGAGCCACAGTCCTTATACTTTTGATTCAAGGATAATAGGAAGGCATTATTAACATATAATTAAATGAAATTATCTACGTAAAGCTCACAAGACAATATTCGCCCATGGTTATAGGAGCTAATCATGTCCAGCTCCTTCCTTTGACCCATCTACCTGAGCTCAAAAGAGCTGAGTTTGTAGTAAGTCTGTGACCTCATAGCTTCAAAAACCGAAAATTTATCTTTTATCTTTCAAATTAAATTTCAAAGTCACATTTGAGCTCTGAAATGTATAAATTTTAAATGCCAACTTTAGTTAGTATGGTTGTTTTAATTGTTAATTGAATATTTGATCTTCCTCATTCATTTACCAACTTGGGGGAGAGATTTGAGAGGTTTTGTGTTATTTTTCCCTCTAGACTGTAAAACTCTTTTGTGATACGTGAAGTCAAATCTATCGCTAACTAGTAAGGCATGAAAATCATCTGAGGTGCTGAATATTGGTCTAATTCAACAAATGCTGTTAGTCACTATTAACATTATAGCTCTACAGCAGCTTAATATGTTACACATAATTAGTGTTAACCTTCAATCATTTGGCATTTAAAGACATTAAAACTACTCAAATCAAACTATCCAGCTAAGAAGCAGCTGGTAATTGATAATATCCTACCTCCAGCCTTAGAAAATTATAATCTTAGCTGGAAGTCTCCAGATGGGGTTAGTGAAAAAAAAGAAAGAAAAAAATGTCTTCATTGCTCTCAGCTTTTAAATGGTACTTCAGATGAAACATAGAGAAAGGATATGGAATGCTAAGAATTAGCAAGTGAATTCACCTGTCATTTTGTTATTTCTGATATTTTCATTAAATTGGTTGGAAAAAAAAAGAATGATACTATATCTAAATGCTGAAATTGTGAACTAGTCTTTTTAAATTTTCCTAGCCAAATGTTAGTTTTCCCAACTCTATAACCAGGATTTCATCCTACAGATAGTCTTCTAAACACCACCAGATAATACTCAGGTTATAAGCAAAAACCTCATAATGCGTTTTCTCTCAAAGGTGGAAGGAGACAAGCAGTGTTTGACTAACATAGGCTGAGAGCCATACTCCCTGCCGCAGTTCAAAAAGTAACCATGTTGTGATAGAAGGAGAATCTGGACTGCTCGGAGTATTGCATTTTGGTTTGACCACATCCTAGCTTGGAAAAGGAAGCCAAATTCCTACAGCTCTTTGTCTGTAAAATGAGGCTAATGATAGCCACTTAGCACAGAGCATCATCCTATTTTGGTATTTTTGGTAATTAGAATCCTCCAGAGCCTTGCTTTTCAGTGTGTAGTCCTTGGACCAGCAACATTAAGAACTTGAATAAAATGCAGTTTCTCAGGCCCTGGACCTCCTGATGCAGAGTTTAGTTCCTGTGTGATGCACAAGGGCTGAATTTCTAACAAGCTCCCATTTGATGCTGAGGCTGATTGTCTGCAGACCACACTTCGAGTTATAAGACTCTAGTGTCCTTAATATGTACTGCTCAAATCAAAGACCCATATTCATAATTTCAGATTCTGTTAAGAAATACCTTAATAGGACTATAGATACTATCCCCTAATACTTGATGTAGGCATTCTGGTATAATTCTGATATTATTGGGTTTGGGCAGTGTTAATTTTTAAAAGGCTCCCCCAGCTGAGTCTAATGTGTAGCTGACTGGAGAGTTAGCATAAGAAATGAATGGTCAAAGAGGCGAAAACCAAAAACCAACAAAAATGTGGGAGAACTCTGGTAGGTACAATTATGCAACTGCCCAATGAGGAAATTGTCAATGACCCTGACTGAAGGAAACAGTGAATGGCAAAAGGGTTTGCAGCTGTGGCCAAGATCATTGCCCTCAAGATAGGCAACATAGCTTGGATTTTCCAGGTGAATCCAGTCCAATCACCGGAGTTGTTAACAGTGGAAGAAAGCCAATGCGCAGCTGAGAAAGATGCTGTAGAGCTAGAGGTAGGAGGGATTTGGATGAGGGGCACTCAAGCTACTTTTGCTGGCTTTTAAGAAACCAAAAATTTATCTTTTAACTCTCAAATTAAATTTTAAAGTCACATTTGAGCTCTGACACTTACAAGGTTTAAACACCAACATTTAGTAAGTACTAGTGTTTTTAAACCCCCAAAGCCAGCCAGCCAGCCTGGAAATGAATCCAATCAACAACCTAAATAAGCAAGGAAGTGGATTTTCCCCCTAAAACCTCCAGAAGAAATATGACCCTGAAAACACCTTCGTTTTAGCCTGATGAGACCCCTGTTGGATTTCTGACCTACAGAAATGTAAGTTAATACATTTATTTTGTTTTAAGCCACTAAATTTGCAATAATTTGGTATGATAGCAAAAGAAAGCTAACGCTAGAACCCAGTCAATTATGTTAATCTAAGCCTCTTCTTTAAAGATCAAGAGAAATAATTCCTCAGTGTTTGCTAAGGAAAAGCTTTGTTCTGTGATATTCTGATAAGCTTCTATCTGTAAGATGAGAAATACATATTTTGTGCCACTTCCCTTTAGAACTGTACTGCACGGAAATTCAGAACATATTGAGGAGTCTGATAGTATTTATTGAATGCCTACTGTGTATTAGGCAGCGCTCTAAGAACTGTACATTCTGTTGCTCAATGTTACATTATATCACACAAAAAAATCATTTTATACTCACAACTCTTTGAGGAAAGTAGGTGCTGATGTTGTAGCTCAAATATTACAAAGGAGTCAGTAAGGGGACAGACAGGTTTCAAACGCCCCCAGCTGTTTGTGTCATCTATAGAATTATGGATTTTGAGATTATAAAGGATCTCCTTATAAACACAGGTACAACAAATGAAAGTCAGACAAAGCATTGCACCATCAGCAAGCCACAAAGGGAGCAGGTCAAACTCAGGTTTTTAAATTCCTGCCAGAGCTATCCTCCACTGAGCTATAATATATAATATAAAGATAAATCTAATCGAGGAAACCTAAGCTTTCTCTACTATAATGCAGATGAGAATCAGTACCTTAAGTGTGAAGTACAAGTGTGTAGTTCTCTCATTTTCATTTCTAAGGCAAAGTAAAGAAGCTTTGAAAAACTAAGGAGAAGACTGTGGTTTTCTAGAAAAGACAAAATCAAATCCGTCATTGAACTTGTGCTGTTAGGGCCTATTATGTGCGCACAGGAAACAAGTTCTAAAATAATGCTGGTTTAGGGTGAACTGACATGCTTGAACTGGAGTTTAGTTATGAAGCAAAGGGAGTGTTTTCCTGTATATCGTTGCTCTTTCCTCCAGGAAAGACATGTAAACACTTAACTAATGGGAGAAGGGAAGAGAGAAAGGAAACAAAGCAGGATGTTCCAGAATCCTTTTTCTCACGTTCACAAGAAGTGGAATAAAAGTCAAATTTAAGTTCTCTAAAGAACGAGACTGTCTTGTCCTTTCTGCCCCCACCCCAGTCCAGTTTTTTCTTAAGCCTTCATCTGAGAGACATAGGGATAAAAGGAGCTGGTTATCTCAGTAGGTAAAGGATGCCACTAGAGAAAAATGGAAAGATTTAGAGATGGACGAAACAGGGTAGCATGGACAAAAGGACACCTTGACAGAATGAAGCCTTATAAAAGGTGTCAATGAAGCTACTGACAAAAAAAGTGAGAGAAGAGGCTTACAGACTACTTACTTTCAGGAAAGCTCTAAGATTTTCTTTTTATAAGAGAGTTCTCATATTAGATATTGTGAACTCTGTTACTTAATTGGGCTTTTTTGTAATGTGTCCTTCAAAACATCTTTTATGAAAAATAAACTCTAATCAAAACAAATATTAGCTGTGTTGCAAAAGTTCTTTCCCCAAAACATAATTTAACACTTTCCAAACAATCATTTATTGTAAACGCTTTCAAAGGTTACCAGGCTGCTTTAGTCAATGAACTAAAAAAATATTTGAAGAGTAAGAAATATTTATCTAGCATTGTGCTCGGCCAAAAAATAAAAAATAAAAAAGCCCACTTATGTGTAATACAGTAACTATGAGAACAGAACTAAAAACCAGGAGAAAGGGGTGTCTAAGCAACCAAAACACAAAACCATCCACACATTCTAAGTATTTTCTTTTTTGAAGAGAGCTGTCCAGAATCTTAAACACTTTTACATAACACACAATTCAGATATACATGATTGTGTGGTTTCTCAATTCATAGAAAACAGGAGACAAGAAAATTTAAATTGGAAGGTGAGATTTTCATCTTGAAACTCCTAGCATTTGACCCAGCCATACCACTTCTAAGAACTCATTATGCAGCTATCCTTACCCAACTGAAAAACTATAATTACAAGGATATTACTATTCCTTTGCTGCTCATCCTTTTGTTAAATAGCAAAATATTGTCCACAAATTAATTCTCAACCTAAGGTGAAAAAATGATGGTTCATCCACACAGTGGGTTAATCTGCATCCATTAAAACGATGGTTATGTTCTATTTTACCACCAGAAGACTGAAAAACAATAGGGTAAAAAAGTGAGGTACACTTCTGATGTGTGTCAAACACGATTTTGTGTTTATATTCCATAAACTTTTCTGAAAGTATATACATGAATAATTTAATGGATTATGTCTGTAAAAATGAGAGTAGGGGTGGGAAATACTGATATAGCAAAATTACACCCATTTTTATAGATGGAGATGATAACCAACCTGGCCAAGGCCACACTGTTTGAGTTCCTGAAGTCAAACCCAAGCAGTCTTGCTCCAGAGTGGATGCATGTAACTCTCTTGCAATGTTATGTTTCATGAGTAAGAATGCAATCCTGCATATCATATTTTAAAATACCAATTTAAAGTATTTTACTTTTGATCCATCTAGTCACTTATTCAACATTAGCCCTGCTTTATTTTACAGCAAATTGAACAAACCCACAAAAGAACAACAACAAAAGAATTCCCTTCCCTTACATGCTCATCTCTATTAATCTCTGTGTGTGTTTGTGCATTTTAAAAGTTGTTCCAAGGTTATATAGTCTTTCACAGAACTACTTTACCTTCTAGAATTCCCAGGCACATAGTGTCTCAAAACTTCTGCAAAACAGCTTGTGGTAAACTTAGTGACCTATGAATAAACACTGGTTTAGAGACTATTCACCTGAGCTCTGCAATCAGCACTAACTACCAATGGCTTGGTAGTGAAATGCACGTATTGATTTTAATTTATAAAGCCCCTTCAGGTGGCCTGCTGCATTGCTTATAGATTGCCTCTGCATCTGTAAATCATTCTGCAGCTGGGATTGGTTGTACCACTTATAAACCTAATTCTTTGATTTAAATGTTAGAGGACCAGAGGCAGATGTTTTCATTAATCTTTTATGTATTTTTTTCTTACATCTTCATCTTCAGGATAGTATGAAGGTAATTATATAGTTTTAACTCTCCGTGATTTATAATTTAAAGTGTTTGGCTTATAGATAGTACAATGTAAAATTAGCCTTAGGCAAATTTGTGAAATAGTTATTTTCAGAAGTCTTAACTTCCTTATTTGACCTCTTTTCTTCACCCTCTAAGACTTCTCTCCTCCTCCTCAGGAACCCACTGGGTTGGTTGTATTCTTCTCTTAACCTTTGTATAGCCACGTTTATTGCTATAAATTATGTGCAAATATTATTCATTTAAAATGTTACTTTCACCCAAATATTTAAATATAGAAAAGCATCAAATCCTCGAGGGCAGCTGTAAGATGAACTTGAGTCAGGGGTGCTTGGTTCTGTGGTTCTCAATTTTGGAGCATTTGTCAACCTTATGATAAAGATCTCAGCCATCCTTCTCATTAGCAGCCTAGAGCAGCCGTATTTATTCTACCCAATGCTGTCCAGCCTAAAAGGAATTCCATGAGGTGTGGCATTTGGCAGCTTGTGGCTCAAATGAATTCTCTTGCCAGAGAACTTGGATTTCGGAATAAGGCTTTAAACTCAAATTTGAGTATATGTATAATCTCAGGAGTTGTGGTTCTGCTATTATTTGTCTGTGGATCATTGGAGAAATCTGGCCTGCAAAATAGAAAGAAGGAAGATTTTAAAAGAGAATGAGAAACCAATGGTGGAGCAATCCAAACCATTTGTGAGTCCCGGTTGCATTCCTGCTCTTGAATTCAATGAGACAGCTTTGTTTCCTTGCAAAAATTATGCCATTTTCTTAACTTGGAACAAATTGGTTTCTGTTACCTGCAGAGTACGCTGATGTGTAATGACACCTGCCATACCTTCCCTTTTAAAGTAAGATTATTTAGTATTCTTTGGGGACATAAATTTATTTCACTTACAGTCTGTGGGCTCAGTTAAATGATTTCCACCCCCAGCTCCAGGAGTGTAACTTCAGGTATAAGTTAACGAGAGAATCACATTTTCAGTAATGCTGGTAGTTTTAGGGAAGGACATATGGTGCAATGAGAGCCAATGAGATGAAAGGAAAATTTTCTGGGAAATTCCTGTGGGACTTGAACCTAAAAATCTATAGGCTAGAAAAGCTGGAACTCTAGCTAAGAAGAGGAGCTGGTCTATGTGAAAACGGAGTCAACCTAGAGAAAGTGGTACCCAACAAAACAGAGAAAAACAGGTCCTGTGGCATCAGTTCAGCCCCAAGTTAAAACCATATCTTATGTCAGTTTTGATTATATATTTTGTTCCTAACAACTCTCAAAATGCCACTCAGCCAGCTGTTGCCTTCCTTATCTGCTTTACTTTTTATTCTTTAGAGTAAGAGGATACTTGCAGATGGTAGGACCATTATATTTAAATTTCAGTTTTCTATATAAGCAGATGACACATTTTTCTTTCATTTATTTAATAAAGGCAATTCCTTAATTGGGCATCCTATCGTTTGATATATATTCCAATAAAGACTGAATGTTGGCTAGGGAAAAATATTAGATGGAGGATTGGATCTGGTCTTTTATTTCTCCTACTTTTACTGTATACTGGTGTTCTGCATCTGAGGGAATCACTCCCTCTCTTGCTTTTAAGAAACAGATGAATTCTGCAAGGCAATCCATAAGGTCACTGTGAATGAGACATACGTTAAAAGTGCTTTGACAAGGTATGAGGCTGCCTAAATACTTATTTAGATTTTTGAATTTGTGCTTGACTTTCTCTTATAATTGGCACTTAAAATATAAAGTCAAGGTTCAGAAGGTCTCTCATTTCCATCCCAAATTACTGGATATGAGATAGGGCTTCTCTTCTGCCTGTGTATCACCCAAATTCAATATGAGTGAAGACTGCGATAGTTTGAATTGGTGTAACAAAGTACTAGTGTCAGGTTACCGGCAAGAGAGTAAAGCTCTGATTACTGACAATTTTCTGGTCCTAGCGAGTTTTGAGATGATTTACTGGAGAAAGTCAAGGAAACTACTTTTTAAGCCTCCAATTAAAAGCATAGTTCTTCTATTATTGAGACTATTCTTGCTATTTGTTAAAAATCATACGGGGCTAAGTCTTGTTAGTGACAGTGTATATTTTCAGGACATTTGTTGCTGTAATAATTGAGTATAAATTTAGAGTAGACTGAACTTGTAACAAAGTTTTACTATGCGTATTCATGTAGGATAGTGTGTGCTCCCATGTTTCTTTAAACTCCACTATAGAGATGTGGAAAAAACTAACGTGATGAATCACAGGAGTCAAGAATTCATTTCTCACGATACTTATCTATATAATGATACACATATACAGACGACTGTTTGGGTAGTGTTCCAGGTTTTATCTATTTGTTTCCACTACTAATTCTTGAGCTGCTAGGTGGCCTGGTCTATTTTTAAATTATTTTGTAATTCCAGCATATAGCATATTCAATAAATGTGTGTGTGGTTTTTTTTTTTTTTTTTAGTGAACTGATGGAAAACATTGCCTATGGAATGCTTTCCTGGTCATGAAGGATAACATAAAACTAATAATTTGATCTTCCCAAATATAGTACCACTAACAATCTTTGAAAATTCCAAAAAACTGAATCATATCTTGAGGACAAAATTGGATTAAGTATACTTTTCATGAATTACATCAATCATTTTTAAGTGTTTTCCTATTATTAATGATAACAAAGACATGAAATGGGCCAGGTATTTTCATTTCTGTTAAAAATAAATACTTCTTAAATTTAAATATGTACATTGCAGTACCCTTAAAGTAAATGCTGAGACTTTCCAGAATACTTTTAATTAGAAGTATCTCTGATTCAACCATTCAAACAATAACTTGCTAATTTTTTTTTTAGGTATCTCTCTATACTCACTGATAAGAGGAAACAGCCCAGTCTTGGGGAATATTTCAAAATTAGATTTGTTTTTGTTATTGTCTCTTCGAATGCTGCTGGGCAGATGCATTTACTGCCAAACATCTTGAACAAATATCCAACACTGAGGCAGGGATATTGTGATAATAATCCCTGAGAAGGGAGAGACTCTCTAATTCAGCCACAAATCTAGTCTTACACATTCTAGAAGAGGTAGGATTTGGAGGGAAGGGGAGTGTAGGTATGGTGGTTGAACTGGCTGAGACAAGGAAAGGGGGCCACCTCCACAGCTACCCTTTCCCACTGGTGGTAGTAGTTGTAAGATTTCTGACCTCTAGCTCACCCAGTTGAGTTCTGATCTCACTAACCTGGAGCCATTATAACAGGAAATGGCTTTGTAGGCAACAGAGTTCCGAAGAGGCAATACTATAATATCTGACTCCGGGGAGAATGAGTCCCTCTCCTGTCAGATGCCTACAGGTGAGCTGAAGGTAGTCTGATCATGGACTGTTGTATGTAAATATCAGATGACTTGGGTATATTTGGAGATAAGAAACCCTAAATATTTGTAAACTGAATATTAAAATAATGAACTACATTTTGATCTCAAGTGCTAAAGCGTCATATAGTGAGGCTTTTAACATTTTCCTTGAAATATGTATTGAAAATGTGTGTTTTTTTTTTCCAACTTTCAAATTCTCTCTCAATCTTTTGGGACTTTACAAAAGCTTTTGACTGGTATTAAAGTAGTCCTGTCTATCATTATTTCTTACTTTGCTATTTTTATGCATTGAAAAGAACTTTCCAACCCAAATTTTGTTTCTTTTCTTTTAAATATTTCTTTTGTTCTTTTTCTTTAAGATTACTTTATTCCATTAATGATAAAACATTTTTTTAATCCGCAAATGCAAGTGAAACAAAGAGTTCTGGTTTAATCAAATCCCTGAATACTTACCCATTTCTAATTAATAGCCAATATAATGAAATTATACAAAATAAACTGTTTTCTCTCTCTGTAATTGTATTTCCAACATTAATAATCCATAATAATAAAATACCTGAAAATTTCTGAATGAATTTTATGAATATTTCAAATTCTCTCCCTATTTTCACTTACCCTATTCTGTTTTCCTTAGTTCATATCTCTTGCTATATTCTCTGTTAATCTCCTTCAGGGGATCGCTACTTTTTTTTTATAGTGTCAGCTTTTACTTCTATGATCTTTTAAAAATTTCCCATGTTCCCCCTGTGTCACATTTTCCTAAAAGATTTTCTCTTTGCTATTAATATATTCAAATTACCATCAATCTCTTTCCTTGATTTCACTGTCAACTTCATCTAAAGATTAGTGTTTGTTTTGTTTCCATTTTCTTCCATATATTTGTAAAAGTCATTACCTCTTTTCAACAATCCATCCAAAGTGTATAGTCAATGGCTCTTAGTATTATCATGCTTACATAGCCGAAGAGCGATTTTAGGACATTTTCATGGCTCCAAAGAAAAAAAAAACCCATGCCATTATACGCCCCTGTTATTAGCACTTCGGTTTGGTGTGGTATCTTTTTAAAGTTGATGGAAGAACATTAAATTTCTACTGTTAATTATAGTCCTACTTTGCATCAGTTGCATCCCCCCCATGCCACGTTATTAACGCCTCGTAGTTGTGAGATATATCTGCTCTAATTCATGTAAGAATATTCTTGCATTTGTACTACTGACAACCTTCACAACAGGGTCCACTATGTCATATAACCCTTGTTACATCCACTAGCTTTCCTTCTAGTTATACACACGACGCTTAACTTCCCCTTTCAACCACAAACTCATGTTTCAATGTATATTTACACATGATAATGTGCTAACATTATCTATTTCGAAACATTTACAATCAAGCTTATTAAAAGATTCAGAAGAAATTCAGTATCAGTGCCCCATTCACTGCCCCATTGTATTTTCTGGTAACTTATATTCTAGATCTAAACTCTGTGAGCACCCTTGTCATATGCAGTCCATATCAGTGAGCTCATACCATATTTCCCCTTTTGTGTCTGGCTTATTTCACTCAGCATAATATCCCCCCAGGTTTATCCATGTTGTTGCATGCAGCAGAACTTCAGTCCTTCTTCCAGCTGAATAATATTCCAGCATCTGTGTATCCCACATTTTGTTCATCCATTCATTGGTTGATAGACATTTGGGGTGCTTCTTTTGGCAATTGTGAATATTGCCGCTACAAACATTGGTGTGAAAATGTCTGTTTGTATTCCTGCTTTCAGTCCTTCTGCTTTTATACCCAGTGGAGATTTCTGGATCATACGGCAGATTCATCCTTAGCTTCCTGAGGAACTGCCAGACTGTTTTTCACAGCAGCTGTACCATTTTACATTCCGACCAGTAGTGAATGTGTTCCTGTTTCTCCCTGTCTTTTCTAACACTTGCAGTTTTATTTTTATTTTTATTTTTTTTAATAGTGGCCATTTCCTGTGGGCACGAAATGATAATCCCATAGTGGTTTTAATTTGCATTTCCCTAATAGCAAGTGAAGTTGAGCATCTTTTCATGTACTTTGTAGCTATTTGTATTTCCTCTTTGGAAAAAGTCCATGTTTTTTGCCCATTTTTAATTGGGTTGTCTTTTTATTGAGCTGTATGATCTCTTTTATATATAATCAGTATTAAACCTTTATCAGATATGTGGTTTTTAAATATTTTTATCCATTGACTTGGCTTCCTCTTCAGCTTCTTGACAAAGTCCTTTGAAGCACAGAAGTATTCAGTTCTGAGGAATTTCCATTTATCAATTTTTTTTTTCCTCTTTTCATTGCTTGTGCTTTGGGTGTTAGGTGTAAGAAACCACCACCTACCAAAAGATCTTGAAGCTGTATACCTATATTTTCTTCTAGAAGCTTCACATTTCTGTCTTTTATATTTAGGTCCTTGATCCATTTGGAATTTTCATATAAGGTATGAGATAACGTTATCTTTGATTCTTTTCCATATGGATATCCACTTCTCCCAGTAACACTTGTTGAAGAGACCGCTCTTTCCCAGTTGGGTGGATGTGGCAGCCTTATTGAAAATCATTTGGCCATAGATATAAAGGTTTATTTTGGAACTGTTGATTTGATCCCATAGGTCAATATATCTATCTTTATGTCAGTATCATGCTTTTTTTTTTTATCACTGTAGCTTTGTAGGATGTTTTACAGTCAAGAAGTGAGAGTCCGCCAATTTCAGTTTTCTTTTTCAAGATGTTTTTGGCTGTTCAGAGTTCTTCACCTTTCCAAATAAACTTGGTGATTCACTTTTCCATTTCTTTAAAGTAGGTATGGAATTTTGATTGGGATTGCATTGAATTCATAAATCAATTAGGGTAGAACTGGCATTTTAATGATAGTCTTTCAATCCATGAACACAGAATGTCCTTTCATTTATCTGGTCTTTTTTATTTCTTCTAGTAATACTTTGTAGTATTCTGAACATAGGTCCTTTACATCCTTGGTTAAATTTATTCCTTCATTTATTCCATCATTCCATCATTCCTATATATTTGACTCTTTTGGTTGCTGTTATAAATTGAATTTTTTTTCTGTTTCCCTTCTCAGATTGTATATTGTTATTCTATAGAACACTACTGATTTTTGTGTGTTGACCTTGTAGCCACCACTTTGCTAAATTCCCTTATTGGGTGTAGGAACTCTGTTGTATGTTTTTTTGGGACTTTTACATATAGGATTTTATCATCTGCAAATAGTATTAGTTTTAGTTCTAACCTTCCAATTTGGATTCTTTTTATTTCTTTTTTTCTTGCCTAGTTACTCTAGCTAGAACTTCCACTACAATGTTGAATAATAGTGGTGACAGTGGGCATACTTGTCTTCCAGATTTTCGAGTGAAAGCTTTCTATTTCTCACTATTTAGTATGATTTAACTGTGCATTTTTCATATAGGCCCTTTATCATGTTGAGGAAGTTTCCTTCTATTCCTGTCTTTCAAAATGTTTTTATCAAGAAGGGATGTTCTGTTTTGTCAAATTCCTTTTCTGCATCAACTGAAATAAACATGATTTTCCTGTTTGATTTCTTAATGTAGTCTATTAATTTGATTTTCTTGTATTGAACCAACCTTGCATACCTGGGATAAGACTCATTTGATCTCTTATTGTCCTGTTGAGTTCATTTTACAAATATTTTGAGGATTTTTGCATCTGCGTTCATTAGAAAGATTGATGTGTAATTTTCCTTTCTTGTAGCATCTTTATCTGGCTTTGGTGTTAGGGTGATAATTGCCTTGATAGAATGAATTAGGTAGTGTTTCCTCCCTTTCAATTTTTGGAAGTGTTCGAACAGGATTGGTATGATTTTTTTCTTGAAATGATTGGTAGAATTCATTTGTGAAGCTATCTGCTGCTTTTGGATTTTTCTTTATATAGAGGTTTTTGATGACTGTTTCAATATCTTTACTTGTGATTGGTTTGTTGAGGTTGTCTATTTCTTTTGGAGCCAGTGTTGGTTGTTTTTGTGTTTGTAGAAAATTGTTCATTTATTCTAAACTGTCCAGTTTGTTCACATACAGTTCATAGTATCCATTTATGATCCTTTTGTAAAATTTCTGTGGCGTCAATATTAATGTCCCTCCTCATTTCTGATTTTATCTCCTTGCATTTTCTCTTTTTTTTCTTTGCCAGTCTGGCTAAGAGGTTGTGAAATTTTTTAATCCTCTCAAAGAATCAACTTTTGGTTTTATTGATTCTATTGATTTTGTTATTGGTGTTTTCAATTTATAGTTTTCTTTCTTTCTTTTAAATATAGGGCTATACATTTCCCTCTCAACACTGCTTTTGCTGCATCCTACAAATTTTGATATGGTGTATTCTCATTTTCATTCATCTCCAGATATTTATTGATTGCACTTAGAATTTCTTCTTTGGCCCACTGAATGTTTAGGAGTGATTTTTAACCTCCATAAATCTGTGTACTTTCCAGTTGTCCACATAATGTTGACTGTGAACTTCATTCCATTATGATCAGAGAAAGTACTTTGTATAATTTCAGTCTTTTTTTAAATCTATGAAGACCTGTCTTGTGACCTAACATGGTCCATCCTGCTGAATGACCCATGAGCACTTGAGGAGAATATATTTCTGCTGTCCTGGGGTGCATACTTTTGTGTATGTCAGGTCTAGTTTATTTATCATAGTATTTAGGTTCTCTGTTTCTTAATTGATCTTCTACTAGATTTCTATCCATTGACATGGTTTGAAAGTGGTTTCAAAGTGCTGCTTTGAAGTCTCCAGCTATTATTGAAGATACATCTATTTCTCCCTTTTTTATTGCTAGTGTTTGCCTTATGTGTTTTGGTGCACCTTGGTTTAGTGCATATATTTATGTATATTAATAATTTTATTCATATAGTATCATTTCATTAATGTAGTATCCTTCTTGTCTCTTATAACAACTCTTTGCATTTAAAGACTATTTTGTCCAAATATTAGTACAGCTATCTCAGCTTTTTTGTGTATACTATTTGCCTGAAATATCTTTTGCCAGCCTTTCACTTTCAACCTATTTAATCCTTGGGTCTAAGCTGAGTCTCTTGTTGACAGCAAATAGATGCCTCATATTTTTTGTTTCCATTCTGTGAATCTATGTCATTTGGGGAGTTTAATCCATTAATATTCAATGTTAATACTGTACAGGTAATAATTACTTTAACCATTTTACCTTTGGTTTTAATTTTTCATATTCTATTTTTCTTCTCTTTTTATCCTTTTAGATGCCCTACTGATAATCTTCATTTCTTTACTCTCCTCCAAACCTTTCTCTCTTGTCCTTTTCAGCCTGTAGGACTCTTTAGTATTTCTTATAGAATTATTCTCTTGTTATCAAATTCTCTCAACTTCTGCTTATCTGTGAATATTTTTAATTTTCCCTCATTTTTGAAGGAGAATTTGGCAGGGTAGAGAATTCTTGGATGGCAGTTTTTCTTGTTCAGTTCTCTAACTATAGCAAACCACTGCCTTCTTGTTTCCATGGTTTTTGGTGAGAAAGCAAAACTTATACTTATCAGGCACCCCTTGTAATTATTATGAATTGCTTTTCTCTTACTGCTTTCAGAATTCTCTCCTTATCTGACATTCTGATTAGTTGTGTCTTGCACTAGGTCTATTTGGTTTTATTCTGTTTGAAGTATGTTTCACATCTTTGACATGACTATCAATGACTTTCGTAAGAGTTGGGAAGTTCTTGGCCATTATTTCCTCAGATATTCCTTTCTCCTTTTCCCCTTCTGGGTCATCCATTATGCATATATTTGAGTGTTTTGTGTTGTTGGTCAGTTCCCAGGGATCCGGATCAATTTTTCCTGTTATTTTCTCTGTTTGAATACAGATGCTCTGTCTTCTGGCTCACTGATCCTTTCTTCTGCCTGTTCAAATCTGCTGATGCTTGCTTCAGGTGTATTTTATATTTCATCTATTGTACCTTTCAATCCCATAAATTTTTTTTTGCATGCTTTCACATTCTTCTTTATGTTTATCTAGTGTCTTTTTAGTTTCCTTTATCTCTCTGGTATATCATTGAATTTGTTGTGGAGATTTGTGTGAATATCTTTGATAATAATTGTTTTAAATTTTATATCTCTTCTGACTTTTTGATATGTTCCTTTGACTGAACCATATCTTCTCATTTCTTAAAATGGCTCATTACTTTTTGCCACTGGTGAGGCATTATGTTATCTTGGTGAGTTTCCTCTGAAGTTCAGATTCTCTCTCTTGTCAAACTTTGTTGTTGATTTGATTTGTGTTAATACTCTCCCTCGACACTTGGCACATCAGTATTACCCAACCAGGGCTGGTCCAGGGAGCCACAAAGTGAGCACATGCCAGCTCCACAGGGCCCTAGGGAGACTTTCTGGTAAAGATGTCTAAAAGCCTTTAATTCCTTTGTCCAAGTCTGCACTTTCCTGGTGTGCACCTCCCTAGCTTGTGCAGCCTATGTCCCTCCTCACCTAAAAGCCTTTCACATGTCATCACAGAGGTATGCTTTCCTCACATGTCAGCAGATGGTGCTTGTTAGCAACCCAGCCCCCTCAACCCTTGGAA
>PVIY010001515.1:61223-125396 GCA_004026745.1 Myrmecophaga tridactyla
TTGTGGTAGAACACTTTCCCCAATCTGCAGAGCCCCAGATCTGCTGTTGCTATCTATTTGTGCCAGACCCCTACTTGTTTTTCTGGGAGACAAGTGAGCCCAGCTTCTTCCTTGTCAGTCATCTTGGATCCTCTGTCTCTCATAAGTTTTGATATGTTGTGTTCTCATTTTCATTTTTCTCCAGATACTTGTTGTTACTTGCAATTCCTTATTTGACTTGCTGATTGTTTGAGTATCTTTTTTAACCTCCATATATTTTTGAGTTTTCCCACTTTTCTACTCAGTTTCTGCCTCACGCCAATATCAGAGAATGTGCTTTGTATAATTTCAGTCTTTTAAAATTTATTAAGACTGGTTTTGTGACCCAACATGTGATCTATCCTGGAGAAGGATCCAGAAGCACTTGTGAAGAATATATATCTTGCTGGTTTTGGGTATAATGTTCTATATATGTCTGTTCAGTCTTGCTTTTTTATCATATCATTTAGATTCTCTGTTTCCTTAATGATCCTCTTTCTAGATGTTTTACCTATGGATGATAGTGATGTATTGAAGTTTCAAAATATTATTGTAGAAGTATCTATTTCTCCCTTCAGAGACTGCCTGGTACTGCTTGTCTCAAGTACATAGGTACCAGGAGCTGTGGTCAGAATTACTCAGTCTCTGACTGCAGTTTCTCACTTTCTGCCTTCCACATTTCTCTGGATGCTGCATAGAAATCCTCTGACCTCCAGAATACCAGAACAGTTTATTTGGGAAGTTTCTACATGTCTTATATTTTTATTTTGGGAGAGGAGTGAGCCCTGCAGCTCCCTCCTAATCCTCCATTTTCCCAGAAGTGAAAGTCCTTACTTTTTTAGTGAAATGTAACATGTACACAGGAAAGTACAAATGTCACAAGTGTTCAGCTTGATGAAATTTTACAAATGGACAGACCCACGTATCTAGCACTCAGATGCAAAAAACAAATATATTTGCAAGCACCCCTGAAACTCCCAAACTGCCCCCTTCTTTTCAATACCCTCATAGAAGTAATCAGTACCTTGACTTTAAATATCACAGATTAGTTTTACCAGTCTTTGAATGTTAGCTTGTGTATTAGCTAGGGCTCTCTAGAGAAACAGAATCAGCAGGAGATATCCATAGTTATAAAAGTGTCTCACATAACTGTGGGAACGTAGAGTTCAAGGTCTGTAGGACAGGCCACAAACTGGTAACTCTGATGATGTTCCTCAACAAACACTCAGGAGGGGCTGGCTGGACAATCATGGGAATGGAAGAGTCCAAAATCTGTAGGGCAGGCTGTGAAGCTGATGACTCCAATGAAGGATCTGGACAAACTCCACAGGAGAGGCTCACCTGCTGGATCAGGAAGCATGACTGTCTCCTCTGAACCCCCCTTAAAAGTCTTCTGGTAATTATATTAAGCATCACTCATTGCAGAAGAGACTCCCCTTAGCTGATTACAAACGCAATCAGCTGTGGGTACAGCTGATATAACTGTGATTTGAGTCCATGAAATGTCCTCAAGGTAGCAGACAGGTCAGCGTTTGCCCAGCCAGATGAATGGGGGCCATCACATGGCCAAGTTGACACATGAACCTGACTATGACATCTTGTAAGTATAATTATATAGACTGCAGCCTTTTGGTAAGACTTCATTTGCTGAACTTGTTGTTGCGAGATTTATCTGTGTTATTGTGAGTACTTGTGACTAACATTCTTTGTAGATTCAATTGTGTGAATATATCACAAAATCTTTATCCATTTTATGGTGATGGACATTTAGGTTGTTTCACCTTTTGTTTATTAAGAATAATGCTGTGAGGGACATTTACATATTTATCTTTTAGTAATCAGACCTATGCATTCCTATTTGTTACATGTTTATGTATACATTTACTGCATAGATTACCATGTGTTCAGCTTTAATAGTTTGCTGTCAAAACTGTTGTCTAAAGTGGTTGTGACAATTTACACTCTGCTCAGTAGTATATCTCTTATTCCACGTCATCACCAACATTTATAATTCTTTCTCTTAATTTTTTTTTTATTAGAGAGGTTATGGGTATATAGAACAATCATGCATAAAATACTTGATTACCATATACCATCCTACTATTAACACCTTACATTGGTATAGTACATTTGTTGTAATTGATGATGTATATTTTAATAATTGTACTGACTATAGTCCATGGTTTAACTTAGTGTCCACTGCTTGTGTAGTATAGTTTCATGGATGCTTTAAAAATATTGTTCTATTACCATATGTTCAACCTAATATTTCCCCTATTAACCACATTCAGATATATATTCAGATATTTACATTCACAGTGTTTTGCTATCATCACCAACGTCCATTACCAAAACATTTCCATAGTTGCAAAGAGGAACTCTGTATGTTTTAAACCTTAACTCCCTATTCCTATCTCTACCTCATCCCCTGGTAATGTATTTTAGAGTCTGACTTAGTTTGTTGATTATAATTATTTCATATTGGTGAAAGCACGCAATATTTGTCCTTTTGTGTTATATTTTTTCTTTTAGACATTTAGGTGCATTTGCTTAGCCAAACATTTGTCCCTTTCCTTTCCTCCCCCCTCCCCCTCCCAGTAGGTTGTGATGTCTTGGTGTAATTCTAATGAGTGTAGGAAAAGTGTTCAACTTCATTGATCAGTTGACTTCTTGTGTGAAGACTGTTTTGGGGTTATCAGCCCTTTTGGTAAGAATGTACAAGATTTTTTACATTCTGAATATAAGTCCGTGCGTATCTTCCAAGTTCTTTCTCCCACTATGTGGGATGTCAATTCATTCTCTTAATGGTGTCTTTTCATGAACAAGGACTCTTATGGTTTTCCATTTACACTATTACCTTTTGCCTCCTTTTAAGAACTCTTTATCACAAGGTGATGAACAGATCCAAAATTTCCTCTAAAGCCTTATTATCTTACTTTTCACACGTAAATCTATTGGCCTTCTGATATTCGTTTTTTGGTATTTTGTGTGAGATACAACCAAGATTCGTTTACATGGATATTCATGGACATCTAATTGAGCGAGGCCATTTTACTGAAAGGACCACTATTCTTTCTCCACAGCACTACAGTGTCACTAATATCACTAAGACAACCTGCAAGATGGTCCCCCAATGAGTCATACTTTCAGGTATTCACATTCTTGTGTAGTCCATTCCCACAGTGTGTCAGGATTGGTCTTGGTGACCGATAACATTCAGGGGGAGTAATAGTATATTACTTTGAGATTAGCCTTATAAAAGATGTGGCCTCCATTTTGAGCACTCTCTTATTTACCCTCTCTCCCTTTCTCTCATATCACTTGATCCGGAGGAAGCTGGCTGCCATAATAACCTCTGGAGAGACCCATGTAATAAGTAACTGAAGCGCCTACCAAAATCTTCTAAGGGAGATTGGAAGCAGATAATGCAGCCCTGCAGTTGACATCCTCACTTACAACTTCATGATGGATCTTGAGCCAGAACCACTTAGCTAAACTGCTCTGGAATATCCGACACATTGAAACTATGTGATGCAATAAGTATTTACTGCTTTAGGCTTCTAAGTTTTGGGCAGTTGTTAAACACAACAGATGACAATCACCAGGTGACTAAATGTTCATTTTTTTATGGGCTTTATTCTACTCCATTGGTCTATTTTTTTTTTCTCTGAACCACTACCATGCTGAACAAGTATTACAGTTTTAAAATGATGTTCTATCTGGTAGGTTTAAGTTCTCAAATTTTATTCTTCAAGTTTGGATTTGATATTCCTGGCCTCTTGCATTTTCACAAAAATTTTGAATTAATTTGTCACTTTCCACGCATACACACTCACATACTCATGTACAATTCCTGGAGTGATTTTGATTGATCATATAATTGAATCTATACATCAATTGAATAGAATTGGCATCTTTATAATAAGTCTTCCATTCCATGGACATCGTTCAATTTATTCAGTTATTTAAAATATCTATCAGTGTTATTTAGTGGTTTACATTGCAGGAATCTTGTGTATATTACAATTAACTTGAAGTTTTTAATGCTATTGAAATTAAAAAATTATGACTTTATTTTTTTCTTTCAAAATCTTAAAGGGATGACCTTTTATTTCTTTTTAATGCTTATGGCACTGACCAGGATGCTTGTTCAGTTGTGGAGTAGAGGTGCTTATACAGTGCATCAATTTATTACTTTCAACCTCAGGGGGAAATCTTTTAATAACTCATGTAGGAAGTTTGCTTTTTGGCAGATATTCTGACTGTATTAAAGGAATTGCCTTTTATTCTTTTGTAAGAGCTTTTAATGGTGATTAGCTGTCCAGTTTTGTCAAATGCATTTTCTACATTTGTTGAAATATTTAGCTGATTTTTTCTTCTTCCTGTTCCTCTTATAGTGATGAAGCATACTGAATGAATTATTTAGTTCACAACTTGATGTATTTCAAACATTTTCCTATTAAGAATTCAAACCAGGAAAATTTGAAATAATTTTACAAACACCCATATTCCCACCATTTATAGTAAAAATCTTAACAGTTATAGAACATATTTGCTTTATCACATTACCCACCTATCCATCCATCAATCTATCATTTAAAAAAATCAATGAATGCTCAACCAATCCTGTACTATTTTCCAATTGATTTCTTGTGTGTGTGTGTATGTGTGTGTGTGTGTATTATTGGGTTGATTTGCCAGTTTTTTATTAGGATATTTGTGTCTATGTTTAGAAATTGGTTCTAAATTTTCTCCCTTCTTAATGTCCTTATTAGGACTAAAGATGTGTTAACCTCATAAAATGAATTGTTAAGGGTTCCCATTCTCCTATGAGGGAGAATTTATAAGAGATTAGTGGTATATAGTGCGCTGGTGGTTCAGTGGTAGAATGCTTGCCTTCCATGTGGGAAACCCGGGTTTGATTCCCAGACCATGTGCTGCCCTCCCCCCTCAACAAAGGAAAAAAAAAGTGGTATTTCTTTTTATTTAGTTTTGGGAAAAAGTCAGTATTGTCAGCTGAGGTTGAAATTTTATTTGGGGGGAAGGATTTAATAATGAATTCAATTTCTTTGATAGAACTATTTAAGGTTTCTTTTTCAGTTTTGGTAGATAGTATTTAAAAAAAATTGTCCTTCCAAATTTTCTGCTTTAATGAGGTGAAAATATTTATAACATCTTTCTTTTGAGTTTTTAATGTCTGTAATATCTTTAGTTATAATACTGTTTTCCCTGTTAGTAAAAATAAAAACTGCTGTACGCATCAATTTTATTAATTGCTTTAAAGAATCAGCTTTTTCCTTTGTCGTTTTCTCTTATTGCCCTTTTGTTTTTTTATGTTTTTGATTCCTGCTATTTATTCTTTTTCTAGTTTCTTAGGTTAGATTTCCTATTTTTACTTTTTAAGAAGATTCATTTCAAAGGTGTGTATTTAAAACTGTTTCAAAGATTTGTATGCACTGCTTTAAATGCATCCTATAAGTTTTGACATATTATACAGTGCAAACTTTAATTTTTTTATTTTTATTTTTGAATAGAGGGTTATTTAGAACTTGTTTAATTTCTCAACAGTTGGATATTATCTACTGTTCTTTGTGTTACTGATTTCTCTTGCAGTTATCCTGTGATTAATAAAATATTCTGAATATTTGTAGATCTGTTAAGGCTTGTTTTATAACCCATTCTGTTGTCAGTTTTGAATATACCATATGTACTGTTCTAGTTTGCTAGCTGCCAGAATGCAATATACCAGAAACAGAATGGCTTTTAAAAAGGGGAATTTAATAAGTTGCTAGTTAACAGTTATAAGGCCGAGAAAATGTCCCAATCAAAACAAGTCTATAGAAATGTCCAATCTAAGGCATCCAGGAAAGGATAACTTGGTTCAAGAAGGCCGATGAAGTTCAGGGTTTCTCTCAAGTGGAAGGGCACATGGCTAACACAGTCAGAGTTTCTCTCTCATCTGGAAAGGCACATGGTGAACACAGTCAGGGTTTCTCTCTCAAGTGAGAAGGCACATGGCAAATACAGTCAGGATTTCTCGCTTATCTGGAAAGACATGTGACAAACATGGCTTCATCTGCTAGCTTCTTCTCCTGGCTTCCTTTTGTGAAGCTTCTTGGGAGGCATTTTCCTTCTTCATCTTTAAAGGTCCCTGGCTGATGGACTCTGCTTCTTGTGTCTATGTCATTCTGCTCTGCTCTCTCTGAATCTCCCGTTCTCCTAAATGTTTCCTCTTTATAGGACTTCAGAAACTAATCAAGACCCACTCAAATGGGTGGAGACATGTCTCCACCTAGTACAGTTTAACAACCACTCTTGATTAAATCACATCTCCCGGGAGATGATCTAATTACAGTTTCAAGCATACAATGCTGAATAGGGATTAGAAGAAACAGCTGCCTTTACAAAATGGGATTAGGATTAAAACATGGTTTTTCTAAGGTACATACATCCCTTCAAACCAGCACATGTACTATAAAATAGTTTGTTTCCTGCTGTGTTGAGTATAATGTGTTTTAATATCATTAAATCTAGTTTGTTTAATTGTCTGATTCTCTTTTTATATCTGAAATCTTATATATTTTCCTGCTTGCCTTATAAGTTATTTTGAATTGTGTGTTTAAGTCTACCTCTCTTATTATGATTTTTCTTGTTCTTGTTTTAATCTATCCTTTTCTGCATTTTGCATTCTGAAGCTCTGCCACTGAGTAGAGCCAGATTCAGCACTGAGTCTTCATTCCTTTCTAAGTTTCTTTGTGAGAGCATTTTCCCTTCTGCTTTTAGTATTTCTTTTAGTAAATGTCTGTTGAAAGAAAATTTTCTTATTTTAAAATGAAAAACACTTATTTTTCCACTACCATTAAAGTATATTGTACTAGGCATGTGTGTCCTGACTGGATTTTTTCAGCTAGCTGTCCTAATGCTCCAATCCATTGTATTTAGTCCTGCCATTTCTGTTGAAAAATCAGCTGTCTGTCTTAATATTGCCCCTGTGAACGAAATGTCTGTTTTTGTTTGTGTGTGTGTGTGTGTGTGTGTGTTTTAAGCTCTGGCAGCTTTAAAATTTCCTTTATATTTGAATAATTTGAAGCTAATATTTCTAGACATGTTGAACTTTTCATTTTTTTTTTGGTCTATGCAGACCTTCCTGAATATGAGAATTAAGGTCTTTTATCACTCACTGTCTCTTTACATCTTTTGTCCTATTCTATTCACCCACTTTTCTTTTTGAATGCTGTACTGTGGGAGTCACATTTCATTGTTTTTCCATGTGATTATCCCATTATTGCAGCATCATGTGTTGAATTTTTTTTGGGGGGGGAGGTGGTATGGGAATCCAGCCCAGGTCTCCTGCATGGCAGGTGAGAATTCTGTCACTGAACTACCCTTGTACCCCTTCCATCATTTTTGATACTCTGCATTCATGTAATATTTTTTCCCTATCTCCTCTTTTGTCTCATTCTTGGTTCTGTATATTCCCTTCCAGTTTATACGGTTTCTTATGACCTTGTCTACTCATCTATAACTTTGTCTTCTGTAGGGTATCATCTGTTAAAAAAGTCTGTTGATCTTGAAATTTTAATTATTTTCTCTAATTATAGAATTTCCATGTAGTGCTTTTTCATAGAGTCCCAATACTGATTAAACTTGTTCAAATTTAAGCTATTTTTCAATTTATTCTGTTTTCTTTAATGTATTAATCAGTTATTTCTATGTTTTTGGCTAGCAATTCTAGTATCTGGTTCACCTTGAGTCTGTTTCTATGGTTGGTTTGTACTTTTTGTTTTGGTCATAAAGTCATATCAACTATTTATTAATAGATGTCATTTTTATTTAGTAATGCTTTATTTAATGTTGTATTTAAAAAAAAACAACAACTGTGGAGACATCAAGTGATAGTATCTTCTTTAGTGAGGGATTAGTATTCACTTGTCAAGCAATAGACTGAGGGCTGTTTACTTGAAATAGATGAGATATTAAAGTCAATTGAGGATTGGCTTGCAATTTTTCTAAGGATTAGTTCACTTAAGTTTGCCCCTGTATCCTGGGCACAGTCTGCCCTGGCTTTCAACTGAGAACTGGTATGCATTGGGAATCCTCTCCCTGGAGAGTCTCCTTTGTACTGCAAGACTTTGAGAATGTTCTTCTATTTTCAGAAACTTGGTTGTTTGGCCTCCCTTCCATGCAGCAATTTAGCAAACGTCTCAAGAGCGAAACTAGAATTTGAGACCTCATAAATCTGATCCTTTCTCTACCCTCTAGAAGTTTCCCAGTATAGAAAATGCCAAGATTTTCACTGTCTTTATGTCCTCAGAATTGGCAAATGCTGTAGGAAACAAGTTTATCAGCTCACATCTCACGATTATCCCCACGATGTTAGCCTCTAGTTTTCATTGCCATTGGTGGATTCCCCATGCTAAAAGATTTTCTTGTTGTCAGCAGGTTCATTGGTCTGTACCAATAAAACAAGAACAGGAGACGAGAAGAACAGCAAAACTTATCCTGTTTTGACTTACCTCTTTCCACTCTAATACCTCTCCCTCAGTCTCTTCTTTTCCAGACTACCACCTACTTTCTAAAGAAACCCACATCCTTACCTTTGTACCTTTGCTGACATCCATTCTTCTAATTGGAAACCCTTTATTGGTATTTCATTTTGAAAGGCTTAGTAGCCATAATAGCATCCTGATTTTCTGGTAACAGTGTCCTTATATTCTTTTAGAAAATTCTCATTTCCCTTTACAGATTACTTGGTTAGAATGTCAACCAGGGTTCCAACTCTCCTGCAAGGATGAGGACATAATTCAATCGAGAACAAACATGTTTTTCCTTGGAATACGAATCTTGAGATTATTTGCCCAAAGCTTGAAAATGATTAAAGTTGATTCTCCCTGGTGATGATACTTTGTAGTAATATATCCTTTTATATAGTAACTAGAAGAGTAAAGGTAATATACTCTTCATTGGCAGAACATATGATAGTAATTCACTAGAGGCTGAATGTAACTGAGGTTTCTATAAGAGAATAACTAAGAGGTTGAAGGGGGGCTTTAAGCCATGCTGTTTGAAGACTGGTAAATGTTCTAAGGGAGAGCTGATAGAGCCACACAGCCAGAGGTCTTTAGAGATGCAGAAGGAAAACACCCCGGGGAATCCTTATGAAATGAGAAGCCAGGAGAGAAAGCTTGCAGATGTTGCCATGCGCCTTCCCAGCTGAGAGGGTAACCCCAAATGTCATCGGCCTTCTTGAACCAAGGTATCTTTCCCTGGATGCCTTAGTTTGAACATTGTATAGTCTCGCTTTAATTTGGACATCTTCATGGCCTTACAACTGTAAACTTGCAACTTAATTCCCTTTTTACAAGTGGAAAAAAAAAGTTCTAAGGGAGAAGATTCAGCACACCAAGGACAGAACCTAAAAGCATCTGATGAAGTCTTCCCTTCAAGTCCATAAAAAATTGGAAGATAGAAGAGAGAAACGGTGATTTTTTTTTACAATTTTATTATTATTATTTTTTAATGGGCAGGTACCGGAAATTGAACTCGGGTTTCCGGCATGACAGGCAAGAACTGTGCCTGCTGAGCCACCGTGGCCCGCCCCTGATATTCTTTTTAACATCTGTATTTATTTTATCCTGAAATAAACATGAGTTTCTGGATCAGAGACAGAGTGTTATTGCTCCTTACAGCAATGACTTACACTAGTCCCACAGGATCCTTTCTTTCCCTTTAGGATAATGCCATGAGAGCCAGATGACTAGGCCTGCATTTACAGTGAGGTGGCAATCACAGGAAAGGAACTCCAAAATCACAAATTAGAGTTTATATAAGAACTGTTAAAGAGCTGCTCTACACCCCCTCTCCCTCCGGAGAGGGCAGGAATATTTTATCTCCTTAACTTAAACAATTATTCTCAGAATAGAAGAAGTAAGCCCCTAGTTTGCAATCCTTTAGAAGGTATTCAAATGGATCTTCATTTTATCAGATTTTGACATGTAAGCCCTTAGCTCTGGGGAGTGACTAATCTCTATGTCTCCAGAGGTCTCTCTATATCTGGTCACCATTTAACTTCCAATCTGTTATAACTACCAAAAATTTGTTGTGTGCTGCCTCGGCATCCATCTTATTTTGGTTAAGCCAGTTGCTTTCACACCAATCTTGGGCCTAGTTTATAAACAGCTTTCCTTTTCTGGGACCGGACTCCCCCCAGAGCCCAAACCTACATCTGTGGCCACCATTTACATACCTCACCCAAAACCCATACCTGATCTCAAATGATAAGCTAACCATCCCCTGCACTCTTGCACCCCAGTCCCTTTCCCTGGGTGTGCCTGTGTTTCCTTTAAAGGAACCAATCCTTGACTCCCATGGGAATCTAACCTTCCGGTCGAGATCATAATAAAGGCACAAGCCCATGGCTTCTTCTCACTCTTTCTGTGTGCTCCCCGCGTGCTGTCTGAACCAATGGTTCTTCTGCTGGACCCCTCTTGTAATGCTTCTATTTTTCTCTCTCTCTGGGACCTGAGAGTAACAAACTATCTTTTCTAATGCATTATGGCCTTGGTGTCCCACTGTGTCTCACCTGACATTTACCCAGATCCGAATTTAAAATCCAACTTAACTAATTTGAACATACCCTCTTTTAACCCAGATTCCAGTTTTCCTTGTTCAGAAAGCCAAGGGATACCTTCTCTTCAGTCTCACAAACAATTACAGCAGTTTTACCACAAATAATAAATTAGCTTCTCTTAGAGGTTGACTAAGACAGGCTGTCTTAGGAAGTAATGAGTTCTCTGTTACTACACTCATTCAAGAGGTGTTATAATGGCAAGTCAAGCAAGCAGCAAGTCTATTAGACTAGAGGCTGCATCATCAGGACATGGCTGGAAACAGATGGTGCAGTCAAACAGGGATATTGAAAATAACTTAATGAACTGACTCTTTGCAAAGCCATGGTTAGGATTAAGAAACTCTAGCAAGAAATGGAGTATCCTGATCCTGATAACAATGGGGAACCATTAGTTCCTGGAGTTGAAGGAGCAACGGGAGTGAATATTTGCTGGAGACCCCTGTAGTTTCCTCTGTGGGTAGGGGCGACACTACTTGAACTAGGTCTTTAAATGAAAAGCCCCTGCAACTCCCTGTGGCCTGTAGACAGAAAGCTGGGTAAGTGAATATCTTGACATCTCTCTCCTATGCTGAACCTTCAATCTCAGCCTTCTGCTGAGAAATCTTGAAATTCTCTGATTCTGTGAAAGACTAATCCTATTACATTCTTTGGAGAAGAGTCCTGCAGCCTGAAAGAAACACTTAAAGACATAGATGAGCAGTTGCTGTATAAAAATGGATATTTATAAGTCAGGCATTAAATAGAAATGGATATAACTTGATGGCAAAGGTTATATAAACTTCCACTAATGGAGAAGCCTAAGCTTTATTTGCTCATGGTTTCTTTAACTCATACATATCATGCTGAAATCACCAGGATAGACCATAAGCCAGTTTGCTTTCAACTCTTCTTATTTCAGGCAGACACTTGAAAAGTCAGGGATCTGTACCATCTGGGCCAGATGAAAGGAGACCCAGTGCTAGGTGCCAGTAGTGCACTGATGATATTACATTATGAAACATCTCACTCTTTCCCCGTGAGGCTTCACTGAAAAGACTTCACAGACAGAACCATATGGCAATGAGAACTACAGTATCTAGTCAAGTAATGAGAGAAGGCAAGTGTGAAAGCTGCTGGATTTTTGTGTTTTTAGTTCCAGATCTATGCTTTACCAGTAATAAGTGTAGCTGAAATAAAAATGCTTTTATCTGTCACTTTTTGTCCTATTTTCAATTTTGACTGGCAGTCCATAGTAATGCAATCTAGATATTCAAAGCAAGTTTACACTGACTACTGTCATAAATTAAAATGTTCCATTAACCAAACAAATTCTCAATGGCACAAATCAACCTACACTAAGTAAATCAGAGTTAGTGAAAACGAAGTTATAATTCCATAAAACTGATTGAGTGCTGGCAAGATATAGTGAGATGTATCATCTGCAGTGGAAAGCATGATTTTTTTTTTTCAGAATCTGTATGTTGCATTTTAGACTAGCTAATTTCTTTCACATTAGATACTTCTATGGGAAATATTGAAAGGAAGAAAAATCACAAAATATTGTTTCTTTTTATTGTGGAGTGGTTTTGTTTTGGTCTCATTAGAGAAAACTTTGAAATATGGTTGGTGGCTGACAACAAATTAAAAAACCTGTAATGGGTAATGTATTAATCCTAAGATAGAAATAACTTTCCTGTCAGTGGAGTCAAACATTTCTAAATTAGAAAATGTATTCTCTCAAAGAAGTTATGAAGACTAATGGATTGCGATCCTTTTAGAAACTCAGTTTTTTTTTTAATTTTCCTTGAGAGGTTTGCCATCTATTTAAGCAGGGAAAATTTTGCAGAATAATATATAGATAGTGTAAGCTTGCATTTAATAGTGTAAGAAACTTTGATATAGTCATTATAAAAAATACAATTGGCAAATAACTATAAATTAATGAATGTTTGTTTGATTCTTGTGAACTTGGGCAACTTCATGTAGCACATTGAGATAACCTCTGAACTGGTCTTTTTCCTTGTTCTACATTTCTGTCTATTGTCTGGAGCTCCAAGCCCTGTAATCATTTTCCAGCAAAATTAGCACAGAATATAGAATGCTCATAATTACCCCAAAAGTCTCTATCTTCTTCCTTTCTCCAGCCAAATCGTCTTCTGTTCAATGTATTTCTCTTGCACATTCTTCATTGTTACTCCTCAAACCGATCAAAATGGACCTTATCAATCTTACATAACGCAACTTTCACTTAAAGTTTTCACATATGTTCGTACTGCTATCTCCCATCTAAACTTCTGCTCATGTATCATCTCAGAGATACCATCTTAAACCATATTATCTAGACTATTGGTCTCTAAGATGTTTTGTACATTTTCCTAGCTTGATTTTTATCCATTTAAGTGTAACTTCATTATGTAAACTAGGTATATAGGTGCGCATGAATCCATAGCTTATGTATGATCTGTTACCACTAAGTGGTGTGTAAGTTCTATATAAGCCCTTTTTTTATTCATAGTATAAAACAAGGCCTATAGATTAGCGTGAATTTAGTACATTTGTTGAATTATGAGTCATTGAAATACATCTACTCAAACTAAATATTTTATCTTTTGTTAGTTTTGCCCCAGCAGATGTTATTTTCAGGTGCCATACTAGTAGTTAGTGATGGTTGGAGCTCTATGCTTCAGAGTTCTACCTTTATACCTGGGCAAGCAGGAGCCATGCTCTGAAACCCAAGGCTCAGGAGTACGTACACCTCAGAGTGGCTTCCTCAAAAGTGTCTAAGGTCCCACTGATGCTTTGTACTATGTCCAGCAGTATTATTCTGTTGTCATGCCACAGGCTAAGACCAGGTTTCTTGTGGATTCTGGCAATTAGGATCCTCCAGTGCCTGGACATTGTTTCCGTTTGTTAATGCTGCCACAATATAATATACTAGGAATGAATTGGCATTTATATAGGGGATTTATTAAGTTCAAGTTGTAATTCTAAGGCTGTGAAAATGACCAAATTAAGGCATCAACAAGCGGATACCTTCACTCAAGAAAGGCCCATTGCATCCAGGTTTTCTCTGTCACATGGGAAGGCACGTGGGGACATCTGTTATCCTTTTCTCCTGGCTTCTGGTTTTAAATGGCCCTCTCAGCTTCTGGTGGTGGAGCATTTCCTTCTGCATCTCCAAACGTCTGTATTCTCTCCAATAAACAGATTGACGACCTTGAATGGTTAATTCATATCTCTGTGGAAACACCTAATTAAGACATCTCACCCAACAATTGGTCTGCCCCTGTAAGATTGGATTAAAAGAGCATGGCTTTTCTGGGGGTGTGTAACAGGTTCAAACCAGCACAGACATTAAGAAAGGGTACCCTGAGCTCAGACAGGGGACTCCATGGGCTCAGTTCTAATCTCTTACCATTGGAGTACTTTTTGAGTTTTAAGAACTCTCTCATTCTGATATGTGGCATTACCAGATGCATCAAGAAGCTCTGGAACTGGGACCTTTGATGTTGTCTCTGGGCCTTGTAACCAGGTCCTTTTCTTTTTTTGTGTGGGATTATGTAAGCTTTGGCTGTCAGAATGGTACTGATCCATTTATCTGGGGTGAAGGTCTCATGTCAGGTAGTGAACAAATTCATGACTCTGGGCACCAACATTCCACTGCCAACCCTTGTAATTGACCATTTGTATGGGCCTTTGGGTTGGCTTTCACCTCTCTGTGTTCTGACTTTACTGCCACCTCCATTCTACAGCACTCAAGGAAAGTAATGGTGGCATCACAGTTCCTTTGTTTGCCTTGTACTCTCCTTTTTCCTCTAGTACTCAGTCCATCACCTGACATCCTCCACAAGCTCCTATCTCCTGTGAAAACTTCTGAGACCTTTGTTCCACAACACCAAAGTGTGCTTTTTAATGAAGTTCTCTCTTACCTCAGACCATGGTGTTCATGTCATCTTCTCCTGGGTTGGTCTTAAGCAATGCTGGATGAAGGATTTTTCCTATTTGAGCAAAAAAAAAGTCCATCTTCTTACTTTGCCAATGGCTCCTCATCTCTCCTGCTTGCTGCGTATGGGTATCAGATGTAACCAACATTGAAAGTGATCATATTCTAGAAATGGAGTGATTAGTGCCAAAAAATTTAACAGTGGAAATATGTCTTGGTTTACTTTTGTGTTATAGTACTCACAATGGTAAATTAACAAAACCAAAAAATAAATTATTCATACTTTCATGCATAGTCTTGGAAAGAACTGCTTTTGTTCTCATCCTCAGTGAAGCACAGTAACAGCCCTTGAGAGTGTCACTAGAAAACTGTATTCACAGTTTTCTATCACAATAGATAATGAAGATTCTGAGTATTGATGTAACTAGCATTAAATTCATGATATTATGTGTGGATAGGGTCAAGAAGAATTATGCTCTTTCAATATAAACAGGTTCTAAAGAGCCATGATATTGTGAAGGATAATAGTAATGCTTCCCTTTTCTCCTGGTAGAGGATATGAAATTAGCCAGAAATGGAATATTTGACAGAAAGATGAATATTATATGGTTCCTGGATTTAAACAGGAAGAGAAGTCTGCATATATTTTCAAGTGCAATAATCAGAAAATAACTGCACAAACACCACCTCTCTACCAATTGTCCTAAATCTTTATAGATAACGTAATATAGTTCATATGCATGATGGATTTTTGCAATGTATTTTTAAATCAATTTGTTTAACTAATTGAAAGGAGTCCTTCAAAAATACTCGTTGAGGGTTCTGCATGTGTTAGGGACAAAACTGGTGGTATCAATTTCTTGATAGTATGCACAGGCTAGATAACTTTGCCTTTACCTTATAGAGAATGCCCAAGACCTTTGGGATCCTATAAATTAACCAATGTGGCAGGGCCCTAATTCTTTGTAGGATCTTTTCTTAAACTCAGGCAATATGTATCTTATAAGAGTATTATATAGACCGATCATTTACTGATTATAGGGTTCATCAGAATAATATCAATATAGTGAACCATCTTGATGGTTTTTAGAATGTCAAAACCATCTTAGTCATTGTAAATACTATTGTAATAAGGAGAAAGAGAATTAACATAACACTGAGGCAAAACTGTGAGTATATACTACTATCCTTCCAAATGAATAATGACTTTTGATCTTTTTTCTTTGATGAAGATTGAAATCTTTTTTTCCAAATCAATAGCTACATAATAAATGCTAGAGGCTCTATCGCTCTGTTCCAATAAAGATATATCATACACACAACTGTAATTAGGTCCACAACTTGATGATGTTAACAATAGTTCATTGATAGTTGCAATGACACGTTTGCTTTTGCAGAAACCATAGCACTGAAATGAAGAGAGGTAAAATGTACACTATTTTCCCTGAAATCTTTAAGGCTTTCAACATAACTCTAATCTTTGCATTTTCACCAAAGATGCGTTATTGCTTCAGAAAAAACTTTCTTAGCCGAAAGATGTGTATCTGGGCATGGGGGTGAGTTGCTGTATGGTGCACCATGGGAACAGAGGATCAGACACAACAGGAACATTCAGCAAATCACCACCTTATTACTAAAGCCACACAAACGATCCAAAAGAGCAGAAGCAGAGATCCCATCATGGTTGATCTTACCAGGAGGCCTACTGTTCACCCCAGATTAGGTGCATGCTGGCTCTGAAAACCCCACATACCAGAGAGAGACCAATTTGTGCTGCCAGAGGGTTGGATATTGATACTTTCTTGAAGGCATGGGGCTACCCACCCTGATCAGCAGCTGGTGCTGCTTCCTCCTGGTTTCTGGGTTTGAGATATGGTCGGGACACTCTGTTAGACTTAACATCTCCCTTGGGTTGCTGAATGGAAATATACTGAAACATCACACAGTGGAAAAGGGGGAGAGGTGGATGAGTAGGCCAGGCAGGGAGATGGCTTCTATGTGTGTCCATGACTTCCCCATGAGAGAGAGAGAGACAGAGTGTGTGTGTGTGTGTGTGTGTTGGTAGAGCTTGTTCAGGGAGTTCCATTATGAACTTCTATGATAAAGAATCTTCTTTCATAGGTTGGGTGACCAAAACTACAGGTTCATTCATCAGTTACATATATCTTTCTCAATTATGCATATAAAGGACCAGTAGAACAACTAAGGTCGGCTCATGAGTGCTTTTCATTGGTCGTGAGATGGGCTTGTTACAGAACTATCTTTATCACTTAGATTCCATAGCATATACTCTTATCTAGCCATAATTGAAGTTTGCATCCCATCATATAAATGACAGCTTACACTCTGAATTTAGCGGCCTTCAAGATATCTAGTCCCTCTTCTCTGATGATCAGCTTTTTCAGTAAATGACCATAGGTCCCTTTTGAGAAGGGTTCAAAGAATAATTATTTTACTTATTTTTAGGTTCTTACCTTTTTTAGGGCAGCCTAACCGACTTCTCAATCAGTGGATTCTCAGCATCATTGGATCAGATCAGGTAACTAGTCAAGGGTTGGTGATTTTTCACTGTGGAAAAAGATGTAAGCTTTTTGTCCACCAGCCCTTGATACTTTTGTTCTTATATGTCAACAAATATTCTTGTTGACTGCCTGTCTGTGATAGTTAATTTTTTTTTTTGCCAGCCCTGGATAGGTTCTGATATCCATTTGTTGATCAACTACTGGCCTAGTTTTTACTGTGAAGATATTTTGTAGATGAAATGCAACCTACAACTTGTTGACCTTAATGAGATTGTACTCTATAATGTGAGTGGGCCTTACCCAAACAGTTGGAGGTCATAACAGCAAAAACTGAGGGTACCAAAAGGGATTGATCCTCAAGACTACACCCTCCACTCCTTCCTGAGTTTCCAGCCTAAGGAATTTGAACTCGAGAATTCAACATTACTCTCAGGTCTGCCCTATGAATTTAGACTTGCCAGCCTACCAAATTGCACGAACTGATCCTTTATTACCTCTCTCTTACTTTATACATTTTTCCAGAGAAACAGAACCAACAGGATGTGTGTGTGTTATTACCTCTCTCTTACTTTATACATTTTTCCAGAGAAACAGAACCAACAGGATGTGTGTGTGGTTGTGTGTGTGTGTGACTGATACACCATCTATGTCACCCTAACAACATCATGGTCCATGGTCAACTCGATAGATTCTGGCAGGTCAAATGCTACCAGTTGCCAATCTATTCTTCCTCTCTATTTTTGATTGCAATGAAATCCACCTTACTTCTGATAATTGCTGCCATTTGGGTTCTCATAATCTATCATTTCATCATCATTAATACCCGGGAGTCTAGTTTCATGCAAAATCTCCTTTGTTGTCAACCCTGCTCTTTGAGAACAGCCACCACAGAGTTTCTCATGGATATTGGTGTATCTGTAAGTTTTGTCTTATGGAAGGCAAGGTTTTCTGGCCTTTTCTCAGGACGTCATCATGTGGTAGATTTTCTGGTCACACATAATAAACGTACCTAATTGTCTATATTTTCTGACCCATTCCTCAATTCTCTGGAAGTAAGATCCAACTTTCCGCCTAGTTACAGTACACTGTTATCAGGTCCAAGATTTAAAGAGCCATCTCAGCATAGTTTTAGGATTGACTCCAGCTTTACTTGGCAAGATATTAAATTCTGAGTCACAGGAGATTGCTCTTCTGTTAATAAACTCTTTCCTATCCAGACTCAATTTACCAATATCCTCCATTTGAATACTTTCAAGATCCAAACCCATCCATGTACTCACTATTCCTACTATTACATAATAGTCCATTGCTGCATCTCTTTTCATGTATGTTCCCTCCAGGGTATGCTGACAGACCTGAATCTAGTTTTCATCTGAGACAATGAGGAGAGGAAGGACATGCTTGGAGAAAAGGCATCCTCTTCTAAAGTGCGCTGTTTGCATGGTCTCAGGTAAGAAAGGCTGTCGTCTAGAAAGAGCGAGAGGTTATTTTTGCTGGTTTCCGTTGTTCAGCAGAACCTGTTCTCAGGCACGTCCTTACAAATCTCCCCATCCCAGTGCTCAGGATTTTCATCCTTCCCTATCAAAATGGGATTTTTTAAAATAGGAGTCCTGTCAAGGCTATGCGTTCAGTCTCCTTTGCTACTTAGACACCATTCTAATTAAATCCTTGGCCTGATTATCAGTGCAGACTTCACTGCAGCTGCAGGAGATGAGGGTCTCTCTTAACACTGTCTGGAGGCCTTCAGGTTTCACCATATGCATAGAATCAAGAATCAGCTCACCTGCACCTGTGAGCCTTTATGAGGGTTTTGTAGCTATTAACAAAAGCCAAGCTACTGACAATCTTTATAATTACCATTTTCCTATTCAGTTCAAGTCCTGAAGCGCTTCTATACAAATAATTTTTCTCCTTCTTCCTTCTAATGTTTTACAGGGACAGTCTTAATAATTGTTTTTCCACAGTGTACCAGGAGTTAATAACTACTTACCATCAGTTACGGGGTCCTTGTGGTCATGTGGTGAGTGATAGCCTAAATCCTGTCCTGAGGGTTGCCTTCCAAAGCCTCTTATACAAACATATGCATTAATTTGAAGCTCTAAAGGCAAAGTCTTAGACGAGGATTTAAACATGGTAGTTTATTTGAGAAATGATCCCTGGGAGAAGAAGTGACGAAAAAGTTGGTTACTACACTATGGGCAACTGGGACTAAACCCTAGTGGGTATCCTCTAAAGTGCCTTTAGAAAGCACCTGCAGTTCATCCCTAAAGATAAGGATGATGCAGCATTTAACCACCAACCCTATCCTCCATTGATTAAAGGAAAATCCCCCTCCACCCCCTCCCCACCTCCATGTCTCGACCTGGGCATAGGATAAGAGAATTTCTATGACCTTGGAGACAGGGAAGCATAGAGGGAATAAGCTGGAAAATGGGAAAATTGGCATGAGAAAATAAGTCTAAGTCCCCACTTATCCCAGTCTATTTCCTTTTCCCCTCACCCCTAGCAGACTTCAATGATGGCTAATGAGGGCTGGGCCTTGGGACAAGTCATGGTCAAGGAAAGCTGGCCTGCAGGCATATAAAGTACCCCCGTTCCTCATTAGCAGTTGAGGTTTGAGCACAATTTAGAGCTTAGCTGCTTTATGTCCAAGGCTTGAGAGCCTTGGAGATGTTTTCTTCCCTGGCTCTTCTTCCTTGATCATGATGCTCAAAATCTTCCTTTCACAGCTAACACCATTGCTAAATGACTGGTGGAAGCACTGGTGGTGATGATGATACATCAAATTTTATGGAAAATAGAAATGCTTATTCAATATATATGCAATCTGACTCCAGCTTTCTAGCTTAAAATACTGCTGTTTGAAATTTTCTAAACTCGGAATTAAATGTAGCCCTCTCATTTATCCTAGAATGCATGCTAAATTCATATTACATGCATAACAAATTTTACTAAATTCTTGTAAAATCATGAAGTAGGCCTTATAAAAATTGTAAGTAAAAAAAATAAAATATTAAACTGGTCGTGCCCTTAGTTGGATTTGTAAATCATTAATTTCATAGAAATATTTTATTTCATTAATTCCCTTTTGAAATAATATTTTCTGCGTGAAAACGATAGTTTCAATTCAGAAATGGTTGTTTGATATCACTTTATAAACTGTGGATTTTCTTTTTATTTGATTCATAAAAATTTTTAATTTGTGCCCCTAAATTTTAAGAATTATCAAAAAAATTGTCTTTTTTTTGTCTGGACTTGATTCACATAGGTCATTTTTACCTTGACTTTAAATTCATAAATTTGCAAACAGCACATTATCTTAATCTTCCAAAACTCCAAAAAAACTTTAAGAAAAAAATTCTGCTGTGGAGTATTTCTCAATATCATACAAAGGAAAACGTGAGAATCCCAGGAGACAAAGGTAAAATCGAAATCCAGGAATTTAATCCTACAAGGAAAAAGGAAAAAAAAAAAATCAAGGCCATTAATCCATTAGTTTCCTCATGTAAAAATTTCTGACTTTTAGTATCAAAGGACCATTAAGAAGCAGTATGTTTGTGCTATCTATTTCCAAGAGATAGAACTATACTAGTGGCTAATTTATATAGGAGTTGCCTCCAGAGGTGTTAAAATTCCAAAGGATAAGAAGCCACAGGATGTAGATTTTCTAGAAAGGATTCTAGTAGGTGACTGGATTTTAAAAACTTTTATGTGTTCTTCTAAACTGAGGAATTTAATATTATGTAATACTATGAATGGTTGTTCTTATTGCTATATTGATTTGAGTAAGAAAACCCTGAAAGTGGGATGGGGAAGATGATTTTGGGTAGAGGAAAAAGAAAGATGATGTATAATATAGAAAATATCAATAATTTCATGTAGAAGTATAATGAGATGATCTTGACTTATTAGTAAGAAACTGCCAGAAACCATGTGGCTTTAAAGACAGAGGGTGTATTTATTCTTCAGATAGAAAAGATAAAAAAGAAACGAGCTTATGGTATACCTTATAAAAGGTTAAAACACACAAACAAACTTTCCTTAGGTCATATCTAGTATTTCTGCCCCACAGCCAGATTCAAAAGTCTATGCTTACACTGTTTGGCTAAATTGACTTGAAGACATAGGACTTTTTCCACTAAAAACAAAAGAGTTATTTAACAAGGAGAAGAAAGAAGAGTTTTTCCCAGGATTAAATTGTAAAAGAACATTTTGACCTGGGATCTTATGTAAGAAATGCAATCCTCCATGCTCCTTACAGAAGATTTGCACTGAATGACAAACACAAACTGATTTCCAGTGCCTATATAACAGCTTTTAACAAAAGCAGGAAATATAACATTAGAAAGGGGGAGGTGATACTGTATGGGTCTAACCACTTGTAGTCTAAAATAGTTAATATTCTTCTAGTCTAGCTTGATTTAAGAGAATAACTTGAAATTGAATTACTGGTCCCTTTGACTATCATTTCTAAATATCACTGTCTCACATGCATTTTTGAAACACCATATAGTCATTCAAGAATATGCTCTGAATTTTTCAAGTGTGGTGTTCTACATTGTTGATTTAAGACTAATCCGTACCTTTATAAAACAGAAATTGGAAATTGGGCAAAAGTTATACTTTTCTGGTAAATACTTTTGCCTTCTATGACTAAAATGAACAAGAAGACGTTTTCATGAAGTCATTTTATATATGAAGACAGGAATTTAAATAATCTATTCACTAGAGAATGTGTAAAGCAGTAAATAATGTTGAAGCAAGTGTCTAAAAATATATCTTGTTAGACATTGTAATTTGTCATAATTATGTTTAGCTTGTTTTTCCTAGAGACAGTTGCCAATAGTTTTTACTCTTAACCTAGCCTGATTTAATCTAGTTGATTTATTCTTTTTTTTACATCTATAATATTCTAGAATGGTTTATGCTCTAGCTGGCTCTGTTTTTTTTCTTTCTTACCTGACACCTCACCTGTTCATTGCCACCTTAAGATACAAGAAACAAGTCATTAACTATACTCTGTGTCAAAATTAGTTTCCTCAAGTCTAGAAAGGTATTTATTTCTGGTAAGTTCCGATTTCTATTGCAAATGGAATTGGTCCTAAAAGCAAGATCATGACATCTATTTATGTTCTAGTTTGGAACTGTGCTAATGGCTGTATATTCATTCAATATCAAATGTTTGATAAACACTTAGCAAAAACTTACTACAGGGAATGAAGTCATCAACATGGCAATGTAAACGGCTACTGAAAACATCTCCTAAGAGATTTAGTGAATAAAAAACAATTCTCACTTGCTCAGAATTCAGAGGAAAGTATAGACTGGAAAAGGATCCCACAAACACTGAATCAAAGAAAGAGAAAAATATCAGATAGGCAATTTCTGTCCCAGACCAACTGGTACTCTCCCCTCCCCCTCACTTGGTCTCACACACCTTGGGAAGTGCCCAGAAGCAGTAGCTGGGATCTTTCCCACCTCCCTCTGGGACAGAAAATATAAAATCCCTCACAGAAGTGAGACAGATCCCCCACTCTATCCAGACACAGAGACCCAAGCCCACAGGGACACTGGGTAAGATTTAAGGTGTGAGGAAGTGTGGAATACAAAAGGGCAACAAGGAGAAATTTCCAAAATGGAGGATCAGTGAGGAAACCACAAAATCTTGCCTAAAAGCAGCAAATAGGCAGGAAGAAATGGCCCAAATCAACTGTTTTGGGACTCAGGGGAGAGTGGAAGACATTATAAGGACCAGGTCAGTAAGGGATGAAGAATCAGAGAGCACATGGGCAGACACTGTGATTCAAACCCTGAGTCCTGATGCCCATTCCCCCCATCCCCCTTGAGGGAAAACGCATCAGAGGGACTGATGCTTGCCCGGGGGGATGGCTGCAGACTGGGGAAGCTCAGGGAATCCCCTGCCATAAGTACAGTGGAGGACACAGCCCCAGATTGACATAGATCTTGGCCAGTGAAGAAAGCCCAGTTTCAGCCCTTGTTGGTCAGATACTTCTAGGGTTCCAGGAGGGAATCAGTTTCTGAGAATTGTCAAGTCACCGTACAGTACCATTTGCTGGATAGGCTTTAAAGTGAGGGGAATTGCAGTTTTTTTCAGAGCCTCTCCAGACCATATTCCAGGCTCATTGGAGCTGGTCTAGAACCCTGCATGGTTACCCAGCCCTGTTTTGGCTGAGAAATATGGATACCCAATCTTTTAAAGCAGTGCCCTAATACAAACCCAGGCAACAACAAAACTCTAGACATGACAGAGAAATTGACCTTCAGAATAGACCCAGTATGATAATCAGATGATCAGATAGCAGCAAAAAAAAAAAAAAAATCACAAGGCATACTAAAACTCAAGAAGAAATGGCCCAGTTAAAGGAACAGATCTAACAGTCAGAGGAGACACAAAATATGGAACCAATAAAAAATGTGCAAGCAAATCTCCTGAATCAATTCAAAGAAATGAAAACATATATAAAGAGATTAAGAAGACACTAGAAGAGCATAAAAAATTGAAAGAATACATGGAAAATGGATTATGGAAATAAAAGACACTGTAAATGAAATTAAAAATATACTAGAGACACCAATAACAGGTTAGATGAGGCAGAAGAAAGAATCAGTGAGCTAGAAAACAAATCAAAGAATTGAAACAGACAAAAGAACAAACAGAAAAAATGGAAAAAAAAATTGAGCAGGTTCTCAGGAAAATGACTGGCAACACAAAGTGCACAAATATATGTATCATGGGTTCCCACAGGAGGACAGATGGGAAAAGTTGCAGGAAGACTATTTAAAGAAATAATGGCTGAAAATTTCCCAACCCTTATAAAAGACAAAACTAGGCAAATCTGAGAAACCCAATATACTCCAATCCAAATATCTGAATAGAATAGACCCACTCCAAGACACATATTAATAATTAGACTGTTAAATGCCAAAGGAATAGGAAAATTCTGAAAGCAGCAAGAGATAAGCAATTCATCACACCCAAAGGAAGCCAAATAAGACTACATGCTGATTTCTCATCAGACACCATGGAGGTAAGAAGGCAGTGGTGTAATATTTAAGATACTGAAAGAAAAATTCCCAGCCAAGAATTCTCTACTCATTAAAACTGTCATTAAAAAAAGAAGAATTTAAAATATTAATAGATAAACAGAAGCTGAGTCCATTAATAAGGAATGGGGGCTCTACGAGAACTACTATAAGTAATAATGAAAAGAAAGCTGGGGTAGCTATGCTAATATCAGAAAAACTAGACCTTAAATTTAAAAACGCTACAAGAATAAAGAAGGACACTATATAGTAATAATAGGAACAATTCAATGTGAGGAAATAAAGTCTTAAATATCTATGCTCCTAATAAAGGTACTCCAAAGTACATGAGGCAATCCTGGCAAAATTGAAGGGAATAATAGATGATTCTACCATGATAGTGGGAAACTTCAACACACCATTCTCTCCAATAGATGCAACAACTAAAGAGAGGATCAATAAAGAAACAGAGAACCTAAATGATGATACATGAATTATATCTATCAGTCATATATAGAACACTCATCTCAAAAACAGCAGTTTACACATTTGTCTCAAGTGCTCATGGAACGTTCTCAAAAATAGACCACTTATCGGGTGCAAAACAAGTCATAATAAATTCAAAAGGACAAATTATACAAGGCACCTTCTCTGATCATAATGGAATGAAGCTAGAAATCAATAATAAATGAAGAATCATTTGTTAAGCATATGGAAGTTAAACAACACACTCATAAACAATCAATGTGTCAAAAAGAAGTTACAAGAGAAATCATTAGATATCTTGAGATGAATGAAACTGAGAAAACTGTATCAAAACTTATGGAATGCAATAAAGGCAATGTTGATTAAGAAATTTATAGCCCTAAATGCCTACATTAAAAAGAGCTGAAATCAATGACCTAAATGGACAACTAGGGAAACTACAGAAAGAACAGCAAACTAATCTCAAAGCAAGCAGAAAGAAAGAAGGAAAAACTAGAGCAGAAATTAATGAAATCAGAATAAAAACACAATAGAATCATTAAATCCTAAAGTTGGTTCTTTGAGAAAATCAATAACATTGACAAACCCTTAGCTAGACTGACAAAGACAACAAGAGAGAAGCTGCAAATAAATAAAGTCAGAAATGAGAGGGGAAATTACCACGGACCCAGAAGAAATAAAAAAGATCATAAGTGGTTACTATGAGCAACAGTATGTCAACGAGCTAGAAAACTTGCATTAAATGGGCAACTTCTTACAAACATGCAGACAACCTACACTGACTCAAGAAGAAATAGAAGACCTCAACAAACCAATTCCAAATAAAGAGATCAAATCACTCATCAAAACCTATCAACAAAGAAAAGTTCAGGACTTGATGGCTTCACAGATGAGTTTTATCAAGCATTTCAAAAAGAATTAATACCATTCCTGTTCAAACTCTTCCAAAAAAATGAAGAAGAGGGACACGAACTCATTCTATGGAGCCAACATTATCCTAGTTCCAAAGCTGGATTAAGATATTGCAAGAAAAGAAAGCTTCAGGCCAATCTCTCTAATGAATATAGATGCAAAAAACCTCAACAAAATACTTGCGAATCAAATCCAACAGCACATTAAAAAAATTAAACACCATGACCAAGTGAATTTTATTTCAGGTATACAAGAGTGGTTCAACGCAAGAAAATTAATTAATGTAATCTACTGCATTAACAAATACAAGGGAAAAAGCACATGATCCTCCTGATTGATACAGAAAAGGCATTTGACAAAATTCAGCATTCTTTCTTGATGAAAACACTTCAAAAGATAGGAATTGAAAGAAACTTCCTCAACATGATAAAGGGCATATATTAAAACCCTATACACAGCTAACATCATACTGAATAGTGAGAGACTGAAAGCTTTCCCTCTAAAACAAGGATATTCACTGATATAACTGCTATTCAATATTGTGCTAGGAGTCCTAACTAGAGTCATTAGACCAAAAAAAGAAATAAAAAGGTATCCAAACAGGAGAATTAAAACTGTCATTATTTGCAGATGACATGATCCTGTATTTAGGAAATCTAGAAATAACAACAGCAAAGCTACTTGAGCTAATGAGCTAGTTCAGCAAATGGTGGAATACAAGATCACCATGCTAAAATCAGTGGTATTTCTCTACAACAGTAATGAGCTTTCGAAGGAGATAATCAAGAAAAACATTCTATTTAGCACCTAAAAGAAACAAATATCTAGGAATAAACCTAACAAAATATGTAAAGGACTTATACACAGAAAACTACAAAACATTGCTAAAAAAATCAAAATGACCTGAATAAATGGAAACATATTCTGTGTTCATGGATTAGAAGGGTAACTTTCATTATAATGTCAATTCTACCTAAACTGATCTATAAAATCATTGCAATACCAATCAAAATTCTAATATATTTCTTTACAGAAATGAAGAAGCTACTTAACAATTTTATTTGGATGCGTAAGGGACCTCAAATGGCCTAAAACATCTTGAAAAAGAATGAAGTGGGAGGTACCACATTTCCTGACTTTAAAGAACATTGTAAAGCCACAGTGGTCAAAAGAGTATGGAATTATAATAGACATATTGGTTAATAGAATTGAACTGAGAAATCACAAACAGAGCCTCAGGTTTGTTGTTAATTGGTTCTTCAATAAGGTTCCCAAGCCCACTCAACTGAAACAGAACAGTCCCCTCAATAAGAGAGAACTTAATATTCATAACCAAAAGAATGAAAGAAGTCCCTAATTTCACACCCCATTCAAAAAATAACTCAAAATGGATCAAAGTACCATGAAAACTCCTAGAGAAAATGTAGGGAAACATCTTCAAGATCCAGTGATAGGCAGTAATTTCTTAGGCTTTACAATCAAAGCACAAGCAATAAAAGAAAATATAGATAAATGTGAACTCTTCAAAATCAAATATTTAAATATTTCAAAGGACTTTGTCAAAAAGGGTGAAAAGGCAACTGACTCAATGGGAGAAAATACTTGGATACCACATACATGATAAGGGTTTGATACCCAGTATGTATATAAAGAAATCCTACAACTCAACAATAAAAAGACAAACAACCCAATTTAAAAAAGGGCAAAAGACATGAATGGACATTTCTCCAAAGCAGAATTACAGATAAAACTAAGAGGCATGAAAAGATGCTCAGCTTAACTAGCTATTAGGAAAATGCAAATCAAAACCACAATGAGCTATCATCCCACATCTCCTAGAATGACTGCTTTTAAACAGGCAACCACAAGTGTTGGAGAGGATGTGGAGAAAATGGAACAGGGATTTACTGTTGATGGAAAGGTAAAATTGTACAGTTGCTGTAGAGGATGGTTTGGAAATTCCTCATGAAGCGAACTATAAAGTTGCCTTACTACCCTGCCATGCTGTTACTCGGGATTATCAGAAAGCAGGGTCATGAACAGACATTTGCACACTGGTTTTCATAGCAGCATTACTTACAGTTGCCAAATGATAGAAACAAACCAAGAGTCCGCCATTCGATGAATGGATAAACAAAATGTGGTACATACGATGGATTATTATTCGGCAGTGAGAAGGAATGAAGCCCTGAAGCATGTGACAATATGGATGTTATGTTAAGTAAAATGAGTCAGACACAAAAGGACAAATATTTTATGATCTCACTGATATGAAGTAATTGTAATATGTAAACTCAGACATAAAGTGTAAAGTAAAGTTTACCAGGACATAGAGTGAGGCCAAAGAATGGGAAGCGGTTACTTAATATATGGAGAATGTTTAACTAGGGTGAACTTAAACTTTTAGAAATGGACAGAAGTGATGGTAGCACTTTATTGTGAGAACAATTAACAGCACTGAATGGTGTGTGAGTGTGGTGGAAAGGGGATGCTTAGAGTCATGTACGTCACCAGAAGGAAAGCTGGAGGTTAAAACATGGGAATGTATAACACAGCAAATCTTGTAGTAGACAATGTCAGCGATTAAGTGTACAAATATAAAAAAGAGATTTCATGAACTAGACCAGATGTACCAGATATTAACAAGGAATTAATAATAAAGGGGTATATGGGAAAAATGTGCCTATTGCAAACTATGGAATTAACAGTTAACAGTAATATTTTAATATTCTTTCATAATAGTAACGTATGTACCACACCAATTTTATGGGGTCAATAGTACAGGGACATAATGAGTATTCGAGTATTAGGGTTTTCTTTCACATTTTTATTTCTTTTCTGGAGTAATAAAATGTTCTAAATTTGATCATGGGGCTCTATGCACAGACATGTGATGGTACTGTGAACCAGTGATTGTATACTTCGGGTACTTTCTTTGCTATTGTGAATATATTTCAATGAAATTACGATACAGAAACATATTACAGGCTGAGCTTCATAGTGATTAATATAAAACAAAATTTGTAATCTGAATGCTTATATCAAAGGGACAATTTGTCAGAGAATAAATGTAAAGATTTCTTGTTTCTCTTGTCTGCCTCCAGCTCCTTGGGTAATGCCTGTTCTCTCTCTTTTCGGTCTCTCTGCCTCCACTCTTAGCTTCCCAAGGCAGATATAAAAATCCTTTAAAAGAAACAAAGGAAACTCTGAGAGATGCTTTATGATCCAAACCATTTTTAAGGAAAATATATCTTTGAATATCATCCTAAAATCCAAACGTCAATTTTAACGCGAGACTTGAGCAAAGATGGCTTTTGTGGTAGTGATGATGGTTTCCCTTTTGATTTTCCATGTACGTAATCAAAGTTTTAAAAAGGTGTTTTCATTTTTGTATTTTTTACCAGCACTGGAAAAAGCTGAATAATAACCTCATACCATTACCATCTCCAGCTGATAACTTTTTTTTTAAGAGTTCAATATATATTCTCATTTTATAGAGACGGGTTTTCTGAAGAAAGCACTCATTCCACCCCATGATTCTCTTTTTCAGTTTATCCCAGAGAAATTGCTTTTATTCGGTAGGTAGTATTCAAAGGCTCGTCTTTGCCCCCTTTTTGCTCAGTGAACTCTCCATAATGATTACAGAACATCCACCAGTAATGTTTTTCTATCAACGTTTTATCGTTTAGAACCTGTGAAAAGTAGTTCTCACTTCACTAACCATACTCAGGATTTGATATGTTTTGGACTAAATTACTTCTAAATATCAGGCAAACAGGCAGAGATGGGCACACACTTACCAAATACTGCTGTTCATCACCTAATCCAGAATGCGAGACATAAACTAACATTTACCGAGATGAGCATAACAGATGTGTAATAAATATTTCCAAAATATATTGAATTTATATCATTCCTCTCTAAGATCTTTTTCCCTCTCATTCTAAATATGCAGTTTGGCAACAAATATGTAATTACTCTGAACTTGAACTTGTGTAGAGCAGTATTAGGGTCCTCAGCTAAAAATTCATGCCTTTCGTGCCTATGGCCCTTTTGCAGTTACAAAACAATTTCAGTTATGGTGTCTCATTTGATTTTCTAACAACTGAACCTACATTGTGTTTTTAAAATACATCTAGCCCAGGGCATATCAGAATTTGGGTTGAGGACGAGGTTGGCACAGGGATTAGGAGACAGTGAAGTATGGGTCCTGGGGTCAGTGTGTAGAAATTTTGAGCAAAGCCCTCGACTAATTCTGATGTGTACTCTATCCTAGCTACATCGTTGGCCCCCATCAGTGATTTTCAAAAGAACATCCTCACGTCAGCAGTGTCAATCTCACCCACTGGGAATTTATCGGAAATATAAACCCTCAGGCTCACCCAGATTTACTGAGTCAGAAAGTGTGGAGGTAGGGCCCAGTAAACTGCTTTTACAAGCTCTCAGGAAGCCTCTGGTACATGTGGAAGTTTGAGTCCCACTGGTCTAGAGCCCTAGTTCACAATAGCTAGTGGAGATCAGAACAATCCCTGGACTTCATCAAAATCTACCAAATTAGAATCTCATCCCGAAAGGAGAAAGCTTGACAACAGCATATGTTGAGTGATGCAGATGATTCTAATGCATATTTAAACATCCCATACAAATATGGGATATCATCTTGAGCCTATCTGCAATGAACTCAAGTTTCTGTGTTTTCTGGTACCTGTCCCATCCAGTCTTCTCTGTTGATATTTCTGCCTCCTTTCCTCTCATTCCTATATTTTAAACCTCAGTCACATTCTACCCTACAAATACCTACTAAGACACATGAGACCTAAGGCTGCAATGATTTTAAACAATCATAGTTTAAATAGATTTTAATCTATGATTGTTAAAACCTATTTTTAAAAGTTATGGTTTAAACAGGTTTCCATAGACCTCTGGAAACCCCTACTCATCCCTCAGATCCTAGAGGAAATTGTACCTTCATTGAGAAGTGACAACATTCCAAAATTTAAAAATATATACTCCTTCATGTATGCTGGCATTGCACTTGCCCCTATGTCTGTTAGATCATTTATCCAATTGTATTACAGTTGATTTTTAGATGTCTTTCCCCACAATTAGTTTGCGTGCCTTAAAAGCTTATTATCACCCATATAAACTCAAGACTCTCTGATTAATATTCTAAATGGAAGTAGTAATAGCCAGTATTTATGTAGATGACAAGCACTGTTCTAGTACTTTACATACATTATATCTTTTGAAATATGTTTAAAATAATTTTATGACACAGGCACTATTAAAATCCACATTTCATGGACAGGGATAGGGAGATTAAGAATCTTACCCTAACTCATACAGGACAAAACCAGAATTCACACTCAGCAGTCTGGTCCCAAAGCTTAAGCCTTCACCATATGGGTAATGCCCCCAAAAGAAAGGTATTAACTCCTCCTCTATGAGTCTTCCCCATATACTCTTAAGGGGTCTGTTCATGTTCTGCTCTGGCTTCATGCTTTCTGTTTGAGGAAGACAATGTGCTGCTGTGATGCAGTTTTGCCTCTCTGAGGATATTGCTTCCCCCTTAACCTAGCCAAATGAGTGCTGCTGCTATAGACTTATTCCTTTATCCACAGCCTCAAATATCTTTCAGGAAGTTAACTCCTACAGCTACTAGCCATGCCATCTGTTTTGGTTTGCTCAAGCTGCCAGAATGCAATATACCAGAAATGGGCTGGCGTTTCCAATAGTGATTTATTAGTTTATTAACTTACTGTTCTAGGGCCATAAAAATGTCTGGCATCAAGAAGATGCCTTCTCTGAGGAAGGGCTGCTGGCATCCAGGGTTACTCCATCTCGTGGGACGGCACATGGCAACATCTGCTGATTCTTCTCTCTTAACTTCTGGTTTCAGGGGCTCTCTCTAAATGTCTCTGGGTGTTCTCTCTTATACTCATAAAGGACATCGGTAAAGGGATTAAGACCTGCCCTGAGTGGGCTGGGTCACATCTCAGTTGAACCAAAGGGCCCCATTCACAATAGGTCTGCCCCCACAGAGACAGATTGAAAGAACATGGCCTTTTGTGGGTATATAATAGCTCCAAACCAGCACACCATCCTTCTGTGAAGGGACTCAAAATTAGTCCATGCAGAGCATGGACACAAATTTCACACTACACATGGCTGCTTTTGACCACCTGCACACAATGTCCACCTACTTCTCTAAGCCATCTCATCTCCATTTAAAAATGTGTGCCACCAGCTCACCAGTTGAGAAATAATCACATTCTGTGATTCATTTTAGTTTTAGCTGAGTCTGCTTACATTCTTTTAATGCAATTTCATTGAAATATATTCACACAACATATAATCCATCCAAAGTGTACAATAATGGCTCATGGTATCAGCACATTGTTATGCTGTGAATTGTAACATTCATCACCACAGTTTTAGAACATTTTCATTACTCCAAAACATAAATAAGTAAATGGGGGGTGGGGTAAAGGGAATGGAATGTTTGGGGTGTTTTTATTTTTGTTTGTTCTCTTTATTTATTTAATTAGTCTTTATTTTATTACTCTTCTGCCCATACAGTGGTTAAAGAGAGTATCAGTCACAAGGTTTTCATAATCACATGGTCACACAACAAAAACTATATACTTATATAATCACCATCAAGAAACAATCTACTGGATTACAGTTCAACAGTTTCAGGTATTTCTTCTAACTATTCTAATACTCAAGAAGCTAAAAAGAAATATCTATATAATATATAAGAATAACCTCCAGAATAACCTCTTGACTCTATTAGATCTACCTGCATTCTTAATACATGTATTCGCTTGCTCACAGGTTGGCTCACACGAGTCATAATGTAGCTTTTTGTTTCTAAGTCACATTTTGAAGTTCAAATAGTTTAAAAAGTAAATGTATGCTTAGAACAAAAGGTTTCCTAACACCCATTTCAGTATTTTTTCACGATGCTACATTTTTTTTTATCATCAGGTAGCTTATTTTTAATGCAATTTTATTGAGCTATATTCACTTACCATATAACCAGCCAAAGTATATACAATCAGTGGCTTATAGTATCATCATATAGTTGTGTATTCATCACCACAATCAATTTTAGAACATTTATTACTTCAAAAAAATTTTTAAGAAAAGAACATGAAAAACATCTCATACCTCTTCAACCCCTTTTATTAATTTATTTTTGTCTTTATTTTCTTTCTCATTTACCCATACCTTGGACCAAGGAAGTACCAGTCACAAGGTTTTCATAATCACATGGTCACACATAAAAGCTACATAATTATACAATCATTATCAAGAATCAGGGCTCCAGGATTGCACTTCAATTGTTTCAGGTATTTCCTTCTAGCTATTCTAATGCGCTAGGCACTAAAAAGAAATATCTATATAATACTTAAGAATAACCTCAAGAATGACCTCTCCACTCTATTTAAAATCTCTGAAACTCTATTTTGTCTCATTACTCTCTTCCCCCTTTTGGTCAAGAAGGCTTTTTCAATCCCCTCATGCCAGGACCAGGTTTATACCTGGGAGTCATGTCCCACATTGCCAGGGAGATTTCCATTCCTGAGATTCATGTCCCACAATGGGGGAAGGGTAGTGAGTTTATTTGCAGTGTTGGCTTAGAGAGAGGCCACATTTAGATATTAAATATTTTTAACCGTTTCAATGACAAGTGACTCCCAGACATCATGTTTAATTATATATGCTTTTCCCTCCAACCTAAGTTGAGTCTAGATATTAACACCAGAAATATCAAACCCTGGACTGACATAATACTCACTCCTGATATATTTTGTCTCTCTCAAATCTATCCTCTACATTTTAGCTACAGTGTCTATCCATTTAATAACTGTAGAAACTTGGAGGGTTGGAACGAGTTATAAAATCATTAGACCAAGGAGAAAGGAAAACTGTCGGATTGAGATGAATTATAGCATGGATGTATTGCTCAAAGATTCAGGATTTAACATCTATTAGCTTGAGCAGCTAACTGATAATATCTCAACCATTGCTCATTTGGTTGTCTCAAAACGGAATCCAACGTTGGCTGTACTGGCTTGAAACTGTTATGTACCCCCCAGAAATGCCAAGTTCTTTTAATCCTAATCCAATTGCATAGGGGCAGACATATGGTTTGGGTGGGATCTTTTGATTAGGTTGTTTCCATGGAGATATGATCCACCCAATTGTGAGTGGGGAAGTTTTAATAAGATTATTTCCATGGAGATGTGGCCCCTGCCCATTCAGGGTAGGTCTTAATTAGTTTACTGGAGTCCTTAAAAGAACTTATGGAGAGAGAGATTAGAACCCACACAGAGAGCAGAGAAATGAAACCAAGACACAGAAGTTTGGAAATGCCAAGCTAAGAGAAGAAATCCAGAGTTTACCCCAGAGAAACTAAATGAGGGCCTACAGATGCTTAGAGTAAAAGTAACTAGAATTAGAAGCTGAAAGCAGCAAACTGAAACCAAGGACCACCCAATGCTACCTATGTGCCTTCCCAGCTGACAAATGCTGTCTACCTTTCCTCCGAGAAATTATCTTATTGGTGCATTAATTTGGACATCTTCACAGCGTTAGAATTGTAACTTGTAACTGCAACTTAATAAATCCCCTTTATAAAAGCCAATCCATTTATAATAAATTGCATTCTGGCAGCTTTAGTAAACTTAAATAGTAGCCAACATTAAGATGTTTAAATGCTAGAAACTCCTTGGGACACTTTTAAAGAAGGAATGGGGTATCTTAAAGAGGCTGAAAGGTTGGAACTTCATTATGTCAACCTACTCACCCAGACTTACTCTACAAAGCTCCACTAGTTGGCTGTACTTTCACCCCATAACATCAGGGTCATTGCTCTACCTTTGAAAGGAGATTTTCTCTTTGCTTGTTAACTGAGCTATAAACTTTTCAAGGGGCTAAAATTATTCAGCACCTTTATCTCCAATACCTACTAAGTATTTAGTACAAATTATTTTATTTCATTGAAATAAAGAACTGCAACTCCTTTTTTTTTGTATTAGACATCACTATCTAATATCGTGTTAAGTATATATTTGATAACCAACATATTATTTCAGATAATAATATCAATTAACTATGGATGTACATAAATGATATTCATTAACTATATTCCATAATTTACATTGTCATTCATTTTTAATTGCTCTATATTATTGTATTATATTAATTAATTTATACTTTCCTGTACTTATAGCCATTTACATTGTTTCTAATTTTCCCTATAAATAAAATTGCTCCCATGTTTATACTTAAACATGTTTTCTGGTGTATGTCAACAAAAATTTTATTATAATTACTTTGTTCCAACTAAAATTAGAATTTAGGAACTTTAGTGTATACAATGTCTCAAGTTTACTAACCTCCATCAGGATCATATGAGTTCCTTACTAATAAAATGATAAAACACTGCTGTTTTTAATAACATTGTTTTCCTTAACATTTAACAATAACTAAAATAGTTGAAATTTTTTCCTATGCTTATTGCCTTACTCATATTTCCTCTTTTGTGCCCTTTCATATATTTTGACCATTTATTATTACCTTTTCCTTATCAATTTGTAGGAGATATTACCAATTCCCCAGGCTAATCCTTTATAAAATTATCTGTTACAAATAGCTTTTATCAATCTCATCATACCTATTAGTATCCTATAAAATATTAATATGATATAGTCAAATCTATCACAATGTCCTTTGTTTGCTCTGAGGTCAAACAACTACTTCCTACATTTTATTTCCTTCCCAATGTCTGTCTTGTATCTATAGGGAAGTTACACTTTAGTAAAATCTGAAGTATAGTTCTAACGGCATATTTAATATGAAAATCCAATTACCCCAGCATCATTTCTTAAATAGTTCATCACTACCCACTGACTGGTAATGCTGCCTATGTCACATAACAAGTTCTCATAACGGGTTTGTTCTATTTCTTCTCTATTCTCAGCAATACATTTATGGATTATGCAAGTCAAACTCTCTGTAGTTTATACTTCACTTTGGTACCTGTTTTGTTTAATCCCTGTATGTCTTATTATTTATATGTATTTCCTTGATCTTATTAGGTTTTTAATTTCCTTACGAAGTTTTAAATATTTACTTACCCTTCAGAAAGGTCATCTGGGTTATGTATTGGAATTGCATTAAATTTACAGAACAATGTGGTAAAAAGTGATTTCTTTATGAAATTGTATCCTCTCGTTCATGAATATGCTATCATCTTCCATTTTTTTCAGGTCCATTTAAAGTTACTCAATGTTTTCTTCAATATTTTATAGTGACTTTATAAGGATCCTATGTATATTTGATAGAACATGTGATAACCAAAAATTGCCATTAACAATAGCAATATGGAGGGAATCTGATAAGACATTTCTGATAAAGATAAATAGTTTTCATTTTTATACACTGACAAGCAAATAGCTGATGAACTATTTAATTCATTTTCACAGTCTATAGAATTTCTTGGATTTCTCATTCAAATAAACATTGTTTCAGAAATAAGATTTTGTATCTTTCCTTACAATTTCTCTTTCATATTTTTAAATCCATGTGATAGCTAGAACTTCCCGTAAAATATTAGATAGCAGTTAAAATATTTGTCTTTAATGGACATATTTCCAAAATATCAACATAAATCATATTTATTATGGGATTTTAGCATGTATTTTTCTCAGGTTAACTACATTATCTTCTATTATTAGTTTGGTAAAAAGCTTCTTATAATGAATGAGTGTTGTATTTCACGGAATGATTTTTCAGCATCTATTAGGATGTTATATGGATTTTTTCCCTTATTTTAGTGTGTTGAACTGTACTGATAGATTTTTTTAATGTTGAAACTTTCCTGCAGTCCTATGAAAATCCATACTGATCATTAGGTAATACCTTTGTATACACATCTAAATTCAATTTGTTACTCTTTTCTCTAGAAATTATCTTTACTCATTAGCAAAATTGATCTATAGTTTTCTAGTCTTCTTCCCTGTTTATAAAGGTTATATTAGCTTTATAAAATAACTTTGATGGCTACTTTTTTTTTTTGTAAAATGATGACTATTTATACACAGGTAAAACAGCTTGGACTTTGTAGCAGATGTGTGTAATGTTTCAAATCATATCCCCTCACTGGTGATATGCACTGACGCTTCAAATTCTATGTGCCGAATGTCAAATTATCTTCAGGACCCCTCTGCTCCTGTGCCATGCCTTTCCTACAAGTCATTGCAACTTTCCACATTTTGCTCATATCAGAAATCTTCTCTCTTGCTTGAAACTCCATGTCCAAAACATCACCAAATGCTCTTCGGATTTATATGTTCTCGTCACATCTCCCTACTTTGGATATTTAGTTACAGTCCTCATCATCTCTTGCTTTTTTTCCCTTACAGTGTTGTGACTTCAATTTTTGGCTACTTCTGTAAACAGAGAGTTGATTGTAAAGTGCCTATTTTTCTGCATAAAATCCTACAAAGCTTTCTTCTCACCTAGATGAAACTCACTAGGACAGCCCCATTTCCTGGGCTAGCCTCTGTTGATGTCTCCATCCCAATCTCCCACTGTTTATCCACGATTTCATCCTTTAATTTAGTAATGCTGACCGATTTCATATTTCCAAGTGTACTATCCTTTCTCCTGCCTCATTGTTTTTATGTATGCTATGACTTCTGCCAGGAAAGATCTCGGCTCCAGGTCTTATTCCCTTAGTGAATCTTGTATCCATCCTACAAGAAGCAATGCATGTATGGCTTTCAGGTATCGGACCTCACTATCTTCTTCCTGCAGCATTCCCTTCCGCATTAGGCACTTAGACACCCTTTAATATTCAGTAAAGACATTGTTAAATTTTCATGTCGCAAGTTTGCTTTCTTTCCAATCCTAAACTCCTTGAGGAATTTATTGAGAAATAAATAGATATTCAGAATATTATTCATTCATTGAGAAGTGTTTCTCTCCTTTGAAGCACCTATGAGTTTTCTAGAAGCATCAAGACTATTTGGTATAATAATTTCAAGAGTCAAATCATCATTTAGTCTACAAAGTAATATTTCCTGTCTGCTTTTATTAACATAGTGTAGCTAGATGAAGTGAATTTATGGATTCTTTTTTTAGACAATGAAAAAATTTTTTGTGTATTTTAAGCACAAAATGTAATATTACCTTTCTGTATATAGGGTTATTTTATTATTATTTTTTTCATTGTGTATGCATTTTGCATTTTGTTTATCCATTCTTTTGTTGATGGGCACCTGAGTTGTTTTCACTTTTTGGCTACTGTGAATAATGTTGCTGTAAGCACTCACGTACAAGTATCTGAGACCCTGTCTTCACTTTATTCAGATATATACTTTATTAGTTTGCTAAGGCTGTGGGAATGTAATATACCAGAAATGAATGGCTTTTAAAAAGAGGATTAATTGAGTTGCAAGTTCATAGTTCTAAGGCTCTAACAATGCCCAAACTAAGGAATCCATGGGAAGATACCTTTACTCTAGAAAAGGCTGATGACATCTGAAATACCTCTGCCACCTTGAAAGGCACATGGCTGGCACCTGCTGGTCCTTTGGCTTTTCGTTTCAAACAGCTTCCTAGGGGGTGTTTTCTTTTTGCATCTCCAAAATTGGCTCTGGGGCTTCTGAACACTCTCCAAAATGTTCTCCCTTTTAAAGGACACCAGTAAACTAACCAAGACCCACTTGAATGGATGGGGTCACACACACACACAATTATTTTATTTGTGATGCTACATATTCCCATTTCATGTGCCCCCAATTCACTATAGTGGATATTTGCTCTTTGCTGTCCAACATCCATTCCTCCTTCATTCTCGTAGTAACAGTTCCCCTTATGGGTTTGGTGAAATAGCAAATCCGTGAGCACATGCCTGGTTTCTTCAGCAAGAACTCGTTATATTTCCCTGACAAAATGTGTGATTCAGGTTGGGCATTTTTAGTTAGACAGTATAATCATAGTAAATTTCAGAATTATTGATCATATTTCAGAGCTATGATTTCTGCATCTTAGTGTCAATTTATGGGGAAAAAAGTTCATAACTTTAATGAGCATAAGTGTTTGAGAAATAGTATCAAAGAAAGAAAAGAAAAAGGGTCTAAGAATGTTTTATACGGTATTGAAATATGTACTGGTTTTAATATTTTAGGAATCAGACAAGTGTCATACTTCATTTGTTAATTTAAGTGGGTCAACCATATTTTTGAAATTCAAATTTGTCAAAAGATAAGAAATAATGTGCAGCTAAATTTTGCCAACATTGGTATAGTTGATATAATACAATACTATAAAACCATATAAAAAATGAAGCATACTTACATAGGACAATTAAATGAGAAATAAACCTGGTGCTTCCATATAGTAAGCACATCTATGACTTTAAACAATGAAATCTAAGTGTTCATCGTGGTTATTGTTTTTCAATGTGTCCAAACTTTCAAAAGGATATTTAGTTAATATATCTAATATTTAAACAGTCTTTATGGCATATTGATTCTTTATTTCTAAAACCACTAGTTAGGAGCTTGTAAGCATGCATCCTAATTTATTTTTACATGTATAATGCTAACTATATTAAAACATCTCTAGTGTTTTAAGAATATACCCAAGTTTTATTTTCATAAATCACTACCAGAGAATGTATTGACAAAATCTTACAGCCGTCACATCAAAAACAAATGAGAACATGTGTTCCCATTGAAAGAGCATGCAAATATTAAATTTTTGAAAGTTAACCTTTTTATACCTTGTAATTCAAATCTTTCTTCCACTTTTAGATTGTTTGGTTTTGAGTATTGAAGGCCATTATGATGCCTCAGCTGGGTGATTTTAGAGTGAAGGGTGTCATTTAAAATATTCCTACAATGTCACCTTCTGGTATTCAACATGGATTCTGGCATTGTACAACTCGTTGTGTTACAATTGCTGTTGTTATTGTTTCCACAATTTCTAGATCATTTTGTGTCTTCCTCCCTTGCCACAGATAACCTTTGGATATTAACTCATGATCCTCCCTAGGGACCAGAGCCTGAAACTGCTATTTTTCATCAGCTTTTGCTTGGAGAAATTATGGTCCCATCTTCTCTTGTCCCACCCCACTATTTTTAATGTACCCTCATGCCCGTGTCTTTTATGACATAATAAGAACTGATGGTAGCAAGTGTCTGGATGAAATAAACTGGAGGTACTGCATGTAGCGTGACTAGGGGAAAAAACCCTGACAAACATTAATCTTATAATATCAACATTTTAAGGAGTAGAAAGATGAAGTCACCAAATAAACCCTAGAAGAGTAGGTAGAAAAATCAACATAGGGACATACAAGTCAACCAACGAAAATTTCAAGGTGCAAAACAAATTAAACCATATCAGACGATTCAGAAAAATAAATAACATGAAGAATGAATTGAAATGTTGGATTTTGGCACTTAGGAGATAACTTCATGATCCTTGCATTAGTGGCTCTAAGAAGCAATGTAACAAAATAAGCAAAGGATTCTGGAAACAGACTACTAAAAGTCACTAACTTTATCTCTTAATAATGATATGTTTTTGACATTTAAATTATCATCCTCAGTTTCTTAATCTGCAAACTGGGTATTATAATAGTATTTTCTTATATATTTGTGGTATCAAATGAGTTAATGGATATAGGGAATTTAGAACAATATCTGTTATAGAGATAAATAAGTGATGGTGGACTTGAATATACACCACCCAGATCCCCTCTTAAGGAAGAACCATTACCCAACTTCTAGAAGAGCTGTCAGATGACATCTTTTTGCTACCATCCTCTTCAAGGATTGCTTCACCTTCAGACGCACCACACCAAGGTTTTGTTTTGCCAAAGTTAGCCTTTATCTGGTGAGTGATCAAGGGGAGTTATAAAGTCTCACCTGTTAATCAGCCCAACCCCAAAGTTCTTCATGGTAGGTTGAATTATATACCCCATAAAAATATATGTTCTTAATATTAACCCAACCTACATTCCTGCGGATATGAACCTATTGTCTGTAGGACCTTTTGAAAATCCTTTGAAGATTTTATTTTTAGTTAAGGTGTGCCTAACTGTAAAAGCAGGGGGAGGACCTGGAAGCTAGAAGTCAACAGTATCCAGAAGAAAAAGCAGTGGGTATTACCATGTGATAGGAAAGCCAAGGAATCCTAGGATGGCCAGCTAACCATAATGCTGCTGGCCAGCCAGAATGCTATCAGCCCTAGGAGGAAGCAAGCTGTTCAGGATTGTATCATGTACTCCACAAGACATGTTCAGATTCCAACCCTTGGTCCTATGGATGAAAACCCATTTGTAAATAGGACCCTTGTAAATGTTATAACTTAGGGTGTGACTCAACTCCATGAGGATGGACTCCAATTAAGTATGGTTAAAGTATTTATAAGAAAAGTAAATTGCTTACAAGAGGAAAAGCCAAGGGGAGCAGCCAGAAACTGGAAGTCCATGGAACCAAGAAGGGAAAGGAGAAGACACCACCATGTGCACTGCCATTTGACGGAAAAGCCAAAGAACCCTAACAAATTCTGGCCAACCAGAAGAGACTGATCCCAGAAGGAAGCAAGCCTTCCAGCCTCTGAAACTGAAACTCAGTAAATTCCTCTTATTAAGCCAACCCATTATATGGTATTTAAAAGAGAAACTGGGAAACTAAGACATTCTCTAAATGAAGACTTCGACACCAAGGATTCCCATTGGGTAGGCTTAGGCTCAGGGTCAATTTTGTTCCTACTCTTTCTTTTCTATAGGTAGTGATGCCAAGGGCCTTCCTTAATAAAACATCCTGAAAACAAAATTTTGCCTCAGTCTGCCTCCAAGTGAACTCAAATGGCGTCAAAATTGTAGTTTGCTTTTATTTTTAGTTGGATGGATGGTCAGATTCTGATGGCAATAGTGGCACTGGATGTTTAATGAGACTGTTATTAAAACTATTAGAGTGAGTCCTAAATGAAGTTTTGAAAATGAATTAATTTTCATATTTATAATCACAGTAACTGTCAGAGTTTGTACAATAAACAAAACCTATCATGACAGACTGGACTCTTGAAAGCCAATCTATAAAAACTAATAGCCTTTAAAATATAATCCTGTTGACCATTAAGTAGTAGAAAGTAATTTATATATCATCTAATAGATCGTTTTCATTAAGAAGTACACAATATATCTATATATGCTGAAAAAAGTATTTATCTTTTGCCAAATTAACAGATTAAAGTTATTACTGATGTTATGCTTATTACAGGGAACATAGCATTTTTTTTTTAAAAAGCTGGATTTGGAGGAATCTGTAGCAAAAAGAAAACATACTGATCAATTTCAAGTCTTCTATAGCATAAAAGTAATTGTGGACTTGAGGGGTATAACAAACATAACTTTACAAATTTAAAAGATCTGAGCTTTTATTTTTAATCTATTGAATGACAAAGTCTAAGTTACAAATCTTTCTCTTCCCTTAAAACCTCTGTTATAGATCTTATTTTTTTATCATCTAACTGTATTTTTAAATGCCTAAGTATAAATTGCTATGAGCACTTTATACCAGTAAGTTATGCGTGAAGGGAAAAATAAGCTTCAGGAGAAAAGGTGAATGGGGAATAATTTAGTAATTACCTTCTTATCAGTTCTCCCTCTTTATGAGGACAAAACTGTAAATGGCTTTAGACTACAGCAAGAGTGATTTAAGTTAACTATAAGGAAGATTTCCCTGATGGGCAATGGTTGTCATATGCTAGAATGTGCTTCCAAAGGAAGGTTGTAGAATAGGGCAGAGGAGGCTGCCTTTCATATGGGCTAGATTATATTCCATAAAGTTTGTTGAACAATAGTTCTGCCTGAAAATAAAAGTTGTGTGTGTGTGTGTGTGTGTGTGTCCTGGGGGTGGGGATGTGTCTCAAAAACTTTTTCATCCTTTATTATATTTCCCATATGACTTTTGATGTTTAGATTATGTTCCTTAAAATAAAAAAGCAACAACAGTAACAAACTAGAAATGGACTGACCATTTAGAATGCATTATTTTTGAAAATCATTTATTTTACCTAAAGTATCACTTTGTGTTTTTAATGCTTTTGATTTTAAATATCTGAAGCTTAATTCGTTCGATTTTGCTGTTGTGTGAGAACAATGCTGAGCTTATTCATTAAATCTTCTTTTTGTCCTTGGATTTTAAAAAATGGGGATGGAGTAAGGATGGGAATGGGAGTTAAGGCTTAAAAAATACAGGGTTCCTCTTTGGAATGATGGAGGTATTTTGTTAATGGATGGTGGTGATGACAGCACAACATTTTGAATACAATGATAGCATTGAAGTATATATCTGAATGTGATTAGAAGGAGAAATGTTAGATTGTATATATGGTAACAGAATAAAAATTGTTTTAAAAATCCTTGGAACAACAATACACAGAGGATCCAAAGTCAAAACATGGATAGTACAACCAGTAATAGTACTACTATAAAAATGTACTTTTATCAATTATAAAAAGTGTCCCACACCAATGCAGGGTGTTGGTAGTGGAGTGGTATATAGGTATCTTAATTGTTCTGCAAATCTACAACTTCTCTAATAAAGAAAAAACATATATATATTTACTCCCAAATCTTTATATATAATGAATTACAGCTCTAGACATATTCTCTTTTACCTAGAGTAGAGATGGGCTGAAAAGTGAACTAAGGTATCAATAATAGACAGTAATCAATTATCTGCCTCAGAAGTTCCTTTAACCTTGAGCTCTCCAGGCTTCACAGATATCAAGTGGAAATAGCTCATTCGTCCAGCTCAAGATTGCCGCAGGCCTGATGTCCATTAGGGCTGGGTGGAGAACAAATTGGGAAGCATATGCTACACTGTCCACAGAATCACTCATTGTGGCCTATTCTCCTTGAACTAAATTTCTCTCTCTCAGGGTGAGTTGCTCTCATGTAGGTTTCCTAAGTCTTCATGTGCATGGACTCCTTCAGACAAAGCAGTTGCCCAGTATATGCTTCTAGATGCCATTATGGGTTTACTGAGGTATGAGTAATACTATCTTGCAAGTACATTATAATGAAAGGTTTGGAATAAACAACTGGATCATAGAAAGAAAACACAGGGAAGTTTAATGCTAACGTAATAAAAATATAGCTGAGAAATGGTATGCGTTTTTTTTTTCTTTTATAATTCTAGTACAGGGAATCAGGAATGAAATGTCAGCAATGCAACAAATTTTCTGGGGAGTAAAGTACACACAGAAGCCATTTTAATTTTCCTTAAAAACTTCTAAATCAGCCAGAATAGATTTTGAATAAAGAAAATATTCAAGAGTGGATGCTAGCCACTGCAATCTTAAAATGCATTGGACAATCCCAATGCATTTTGATACACCAATGTGGGTGAAAATCTTGGATTTCTTTGGAGATATAAGGGATTATTTTAAAAAAGGTAGCGCCTTAATCTTTAAGTTAAACAATCATTGTAACCAGGTTGATGATTATCAGAAGACTATAAACCTGTAGGAAATAACTTCTGTAACTACAAAAATATATTTGAGGCGACATTTTAATTATGAACTTATTTATTAAGATTCATTTGAGAAAATTCATATCTCTGTTTCCTTGTTTCTCCATCCAACTGCCTCTCCCCCATTCATCACCACATGTACTAACAAATTCACAAAAACATTATAATAGGATTGCCAGGCTAGTTGTGATTCAGTTTCATATTTTTATCCTGAGTACAAAATAATTAATAAAAAGTAAAACCATCAATTTGAGCAGAATTCTCATTCCCATCATCTAGAAAGTGGTGAATGTTGCATAATGGAAAGTTAATCTAATGTAACTGAGAAATCTTCCCTTCCTTGAAGCTTCTAAAATCAACAATTTTTACAAAATGTTTTCCCTGCCATTTCTTTATTGGGCTCCCCTAAATTTATTATGATTCGTATCCATTTCCCAAATGGAAAGCTATCTTTCTTTTAAAATCAACATTCTTGTTCTGACAGCACAGGGAAACCCTACTGCAACCTGATGTAATCATCCACTCATCTAATCAAATTTTACTGAGTGCCTGTGAAGTGCCAGGTAATGTGCTAGTTTCAGGAGTTGTCACGGTTCTCTTTCAAAGGATGCAAGATCAACTCTGTGGGGCAGATATGTCGATTCAACCAGGAAGTAAGATGCACACACAGGTGACTAAGGAAACAATCAGGAAAGAAACGAAAGAAAGACCAAGGTCTGACAAGCCTCACAAAGAAAGTAAAGATTGCTCTGAACTTTGAAGATATGAGGAATTAGGATAAATTTAAGGAGGAAGGAAAAATGTTGGATGGTAAGGAGGAGGTCAGGGCTGCAAGCTGCAGATGTCTTAGACAAAGAGGATGAGGGATGTGCCAAAGCTTGGAGTAAACAGAGAACAGCTTTTCCTGGCACCCACAAGTAATTAACTATTGATGTTGCTTAGTGCAAGGTGGACAAGGCTGACTTATGAAGCTGGAGAGGCAGGGAAAGAATTAATGTTGCTTTAGAATTTATGATTTAGACATTAGGGAATAACTGAAGGATTTTAGGCTGGATTTTCAATGGGACAAATGGTTTGCAAGGGGCAAAGTTGGGGAGAGATCACCCCACTTATCAAATACAAGACATGCTAAATTGCTTAAGTTTTCTGACCCTCCGTTGTCTTAAATGAAAAAAAAAGGGTAATAGCTCTATTTTAAGTCGTTATGAAGATTGGAGATTATGTGTGTAAAGCAGCTCTCAGAGTGTCAGCAGTTTTTTAGGTACTTAAGTGGATTCCTTTCACCCCTGCACGGTCTCTGGAAAAATAGTCTCCATTTCTATAAGAAAGATAATTTTCCCTATAACATAACTCCTCTCTCTTATGACAACCTGTTCTTTCCCATGAACACTGTAATGCAAAGGTAGCTCTCCTGCTGGAAAATGATAAACATATATGTTTATAAGCTTTGAAAAGGAAACATGCCACTTTTGAACATAACCACTTCAAAGGCAGGTAATCTATTGTGCGCATAATGCAGGTTGAGCTAAATATCCAAGCAGAGGTGGTGATTTGAGAAAACTTAATTCTGCTGTTGTGGCATACAGTCAAATGTCTGCTAGAGCCAAACTAGTGAATAATGCTTAATGGCACTGAGCATGTCTAAATATATTTTTACAGGTGGATAGATTGTTGGTTTACAAGTCGGCTTGTCACGGTGAGTGATATTTAAGTATGCAGATCAGCTGTGAAGTCGTTCACGTTCCCCATTTCCCTTTCCTGACTATAATTTTCACAAGACAAAGTCGATGAACCAGGTAAGTGAAAATGTGACTGTGTTTGCATATGTGCGGTTTTTACTTTTTTTCTCCATCCTGTTCTCTAGTTGGTTTATTCGTACTAAACTGCTGCTAACTACCACAAAGATACAGAAAAATGTTACCTCAAACATTTTTTTTATTTGACCCTTAACTAGGATTTGAAGAAAAGAACATTTTCAAATGCTTACAAGAAAACAAGATTCCCGTGTTTAAAGCTTATATATTTTTTCAAAGCTATGCTTAAGGAACTGTTCAGAAAATTAGCAAGTGGACAGATTGGTGAAAATTGTCTCTCTTGTGGAACATGACTTTAATTTCAGGCAAATTTAACAGGGTGATTGAGTGGCAATTATGCTATGGAGAGACTGCTAGTCCTGGGTTAAAACAATTTGTAAGGCTTAATTGATTGCCGTAACAACTGATAGCCCTGTCAAATTGGCAAGTAAGTGCATTGATCTTAAAATTCAGCCAAACTTAAGAGAAAGACTGACAAAATAATTCATAGACTACAGCAGAGAGACAGCTAGAGATAAGTAACGTGTGTAAAGGTAGAGGATATACCACCTGAAGAGATCAAACAGAGACGGTATTTTCAAAGAAATATGCCCACCTATCCCCAGAGGCCAAATACCAAGGTTTCACATTTATTTTACACAGGGGCTGTGTTTTGTACTCTTGGTGACCTCTTATTTTTCAGGTCATAGTAAGCACATGTTATGTAGGTCAGGTTCTGGGCCAAGTCCATTTAATATTAGGACAGGAAAGCAGAGCTTTCTACACATCTGGCGTGAGTTTAGGGCACTAATGCCTTCTTTTGTATGCACTTCTGACTCAGGCTTCCATGTCATCTTTTTGAAGATGAAACCAGGCTGCTGCATTCCTATTTTTGATATTAAGGGCAAATGAGTATATATATTTAAATCTATTCATCTATTTATAAATTTAAATATATTTATATATTTACCCAGGAGTCTGGAGATATTTTATAAACTGGAGGCTCCTTGGCATCCAAAGTAGGAGGCCGCCTTTCATCATGTTTGTCTGATGGAATAAGTGACAAAGGATGGCAATGGGCACTTCCCCCCACTCCCTCCAAGCTTTACAACTGAAATAGCCCAATCCTTAAACTAAGTACCTGCTTTATGGCTTAGCAGTTCTAATGGTTTCAGCTAGTTCTATAACTAGCAACAACCTCGATACCCACCCAGTCTGTTGGGGAACAAACTATATCATCCAAAGAGGGCTGACATGAAAGAACCTTGTCGGCTGTGTGACGCTTTGTAATTTTGGAGTATGTTAGCAGTTATGGACTTGAAAGTGACAATTATAAAAAGTGGCGAGATATATTCGTTGAAGTAGTTCCTAAAAAGAGAAGCCATAAAATTCAGATACTTCGCATTCGACACCTTTTAAGTCCCACATCCGATCATCTCAACATCATCTGGCTAATGTCTGTGGGGCCAATGGCCACTTCCTACATCCTCGTTTACTGCTTCTGCCATTATCTTTGGGTGATGTCTTCCCCCAACTCCAGAGTTTGGCTGGAGAAGGCATATAGGTGGCCTCTCCGAGCATAACGATGTAAGATTGAGCAAACAGTCACTTTTGATACTAGTTGACCCTTGAATTGACCTTTTCACATTCCCTGCATGCCTGAACTCTGATCCTCATTTCTGTGCTCAGGAATTGTACCCGGTCGTAAACTTGGAGGTCTATGAGCCTTTACCTTGCATCTGCTTTCTGACAATTCAGAGTAAAACATAATTCCTTTCAGAAGTAATAAAAATAAATTCTTACAGAAAATGGGTTCATATGGTACCACTAAGATAACTAAAACTAAAATATTATGACCTCTTTGTATTGAAAACTATAGTTCCAAGTCTTCTATGAGAAAAGGGATATTACCCAGGAGTTCTCAATTATTCACATATTTAACTGGTGGCAAACTACTTAGGAACAAGGATGTTTATACTATTGTTTGTTTCAAAAGAAATGGTAAAAAGAGCAAATTCATGAAGATTGTTATAACTAGACTACTTTGATTCATCTATTTTTGTTACCGATTCTTCTTTTGCTTTGGACTAAGAATATTTAGTTCTAGAAGAATATGTTCCTTCTTATTTTAGAACCTACAGGCTATGCTGCTCTCTTCTGTCTATATCTCATATTCCTTCTTCAGAGTCATCTTGCCTTAAGGACTTCTATCCATTGGTATGAAAACAAATATTTTATTTCCCATTTCAACTGGCAGTGCACCGCTTTTCATGAGTATCTTTCTGGTGAGGTGTTTTAATCTCTAAGGGAGAGCAAAATCTAGTGGGAATTAATGAACTGAAGTCTTCGGAATTTTGGGGTAAATATATAATTTAAATGGAAACTCTTTCTAATGTAAAGAAGGCAGCATCAATGAACAAAGGAAAATATCAGACATTTCCAAACACTGGGATGAATGACATTTCCTTGTCCTTGACAAAGTTTTGTAAATGTAGTTAAGCTCCTTTGAATGCAACACATTAAGAACTAAAAAACTGGGGCAATACATTAACAATTAAATATATCACCATATGTTAATGGCCATTTATTTTTAACGAATTATTGTGATGAACCTTTGTGTCCATATGCCTTTCGACCGAAACAAAAGGAAAATGTGCCATATATACCATATCAGTGCTTTAATTTTCAAAGTTTTAACAACTCAAATATTTTATCTAACAAAATTAGGGACTTCTGAAATTCCAGAACTGTCGTCCACTTTAAGACTACAAGGACAATTTAAACATAATTTCTATCCTCCAGCAGGTTAACATCTATTACCCGAATCAAAAGAATAACATTAACATGATGGCTTATTATAGCCCATGTTATGATAGACTTATACAAGGAGGATTTCTGGACCCTAGGGTAGAAAGGATAGAACCATCAAAAAAAAATTTTTTTTTGTGGTGATGTGGTGCATCATCTGAGAATTGAACCTGGGTCTCCTCCATGGAAGGTGAGCATTCTACCACTGAACCACCCGTGCACCATAGAACCATATTTTTTTTAGACACCTGAGACAGGTATGATCAAGGGAGAATTTTCTGAGCAGACAGAAGTCCAGCCTTTAAAAATGAATAGGACTTATTTGGACAATGATGGGGCCTTGGTGAGTGGAAGTCCATGTTGCTGAGCCAGTGCATAACCTCCATCCCTACCACCATGACCACTTTGTTCATGAGCCTGCTGGGCACTGGACAGGACTGGCTGAGGAAGGAGGCTGACTTGTATCCACAAGATGGGTCATCTCATCCACTTGATTATTAAAACCTTCCTCTGCTGAAGTTACCCTCTGGTGAGCATTCACATGGGACACAAATGCTTCAAGTTCTTTGCCTACTCAGAAAGATATTTCCACATATCTCTTCCCTCAACTTATATGCAACTGATTTTCCAATCGTGGTCCTTCAGTCCCTGTGAAACCATTAGCAACAGCCCATGAGTCAGTATACAAATACACCTCTGGTCAGTTCTTCTTCCAAGCAAAATGAACCACTAGGTGTACTGTTCAAAATTCTGCCCACTGGCAGGATTTCCCCTCACCACTGTCCTTTAAGGATGTCCCAGAATGGGGTTGTAGTGCTGCAGCTGTCCACTTCTGGGTGGAACCTGCATGTAATGCAGAACCATCTGCAAACCAGGCCTGAGGTTTTCTCTTGCTCAGTGAACTGACTGTAAGGAACTGCCCAAGAGGTCATAGCTCTGGTCTGGGAAAGACCAGAGAAGTGGGGGCCATGGGCATTTATTTGGGTCACCTCCTCATATAATTTACTTGTACCTTCAGGACCTGCTTGAGCCCTATCTCTAATATGCCGTTTCCATTTTATCATGTAATGCTGCTGTGCACACCCAACTTTATGACTTGTTGGGTCATACAACACCCAGCTCCTGATAGGCAACTCAGGTCTCATGGTAAGGTAGTTGGTGGCCCATGGTTAAGCGCTCTCTCTCTACTAAGGCACTGTAGCGTGCTAAAGGCTGTTTCTCAAAAGGAGAATTGTTATCTGCAGTGGATCAAAAGACTTTGTTCCAAAATCCTAGGGGTCTGCATTGTGACTCCCCTGTAAGGGACTGCCAAAGGCTCCAGACAACATTTCTATTTGCCACTGACACTTCTAGTACCGTTGGATCTGCTGGATCCTATGGCCCAACTGAGAGAGTAGCTTGTACAGCAGCCTGGAATTGTCTCAGAGCCTCCTCTTGTTCTGATCTCCACTCAAAACTAGCAACTTTTCTTTTTACTCAGTAAGTAGGCTGGAGTAGCACACCAAAATGAGGAATATGTTGTCTTTAAAACCCAAAAAGGCCAACTAGACAGTGTGCTTCTTTTTTTTTATTATAAGAGGGGCCAGAGGGAACAGCTAGTCCTTCACCTTAGAAGAGATATCTTGACATGCCCCACTGGACACCTAGAAATTTCACTGAGGTGGAAGGCCCCTGCATCTTGCTGGATTTATCTCCCATCCCCTGACCCACAAATGCCTTGCCAATAAGTTTAGAGTAGTTGATACTTGCTCACTTAGGTCCAATCAGCATGATATCATCAATATAATGAACCAGTGTGATGTCCTGTGGGAGGGAGAAATGGTCAAGGTAGCTGCAGACAAGATTGTGACATAGGGCTGGAGAGTTAATATACCCTTTAGGCAGGACAGTGAAGATATACTGCTTGCCTTACCAGCTGAATGCAAACTGTTTCTGGTGGTCCTTACAGCTACTGAAAAAAAAAAAAAGCATTTGCCAGATAAATAGCTGTGTACCAGATACTGCTTATACAGCTCAAAAAAGAACTTAGTAGACTGCCCACCTATTTTACTTCTAGGTACCTCATGATCTACTAGGTAATGCCACAAGTCTCTGTGAGTCAGATTATTTTGACTGCTGCTTTGAGTCTGCTTTCTGTTACGGTGGCCGTGCCCACCTTCTGTCGTGATTAACTGTTACCACGTGGCTTCTGCCAACTCAGGATGCAGTCATCCCCATTGTGTTTAAGGATTCCAGTTCAGTGACAGCAGTTCTCAAAGAGAAGCTACAGAGAATGGCAACTATGGAGCTCTTTAGGGATGATGGAGCTAGTGTAGTGAATGTATTTCTCAAGGTTCTGGTGAAAGATGTGTCCTCTAGATTTCCTGGGGTGTGTGAGCAGGTCTTCCATGATACATCCACTCTAACTTTCCCATCTCTCTAAGCCATTGGATTCCCTCATCTGCATTATACCAGGGCAGTTTTGTCATTTCAGCCTCAGGTAGTATTGACTACTTTTTGATCCATGTTTCAGCCAACCATCCAAACAAACTGTTAACACCCTTTCTGACCCCTCAAGCTACCACATTGAATGCAGAATCTCTGCTTAGTTGGGCCCATATCAATAAATTCAGTTTAATCCAACTTTGTATTCCTTCAACCATTATCCCACATTTGCACACATATTCCCCTAATTTCTGTCTATGTAGATTGCTGTGATGAGAGTTCTAGTAATGGATGGTAGTGATGGCAGCACAATATTCTGAATATAATTAACACTACTGAATTGAGTACTTGTACTTGAAGTTGTTTAAATAGGGAATGTTATGTTGTATAAATACTGCAACAGTATTTTTTTTAAATGTATGCTCTCAGAAGCCATCCTTATCTCCCCAGAAGGAACAATTATTTTGTCTTGTCACCAATGATTATTTTGCTTGTTGTTGGACTTCAGAAAGATTGAATCATAACTTATAAATTCTTTTGCATCTGACTTCTTTTACTCACCATTTCCTTGGTCATATTCATTCATGTCAAAGTGAGACTCTCTTTTTTGTTTGTTTATTTTAGAGAAGTGGATTTATAGAACTATCATGCATAGAATAGAGGATTCCCATATAAATTAAAAAAAAAAGGCACTCAAGTCTTCCAGACAAAATGCAGCCAGAGAGCTTACATATTCCTAGTTTTATTAGGAATCATAATAATTGACAATATTTTATTCTAAAAAGGATATATGATGAACTTGGTAAGTATCATTTATAGATTCTTCTCTTGGGAAGAGGATCCAGCTAATGAGAAAAAAATAAAAAAACTAAGAATTTTTCCTAGGCTAAAAATTCTTTATATAAACATAATACCTTGGGTATTAGGAAATTTAAAGGCAGGAGAAAGTCCATTGAAACCTAGTTATGGGTGAGACCTTAAATATGCAGCTATTTGCAAATCCTTTAAACAATGACCATTTATTGTGTAACTGCTATATTAAAAACATAGTGTTGAATGTTAAAAGACAAATGCAGTGGAATCCACAGCCTAGGGCAGGGTATTTACAGTCTCATTGATGAGCACTAATACAAAAGCAACTTAGGAGCAAGAGGTGCCACAATAGTACCTAAAAGAGGCAGCCATCCAAATTTACCCAAAGTGGGCTAAGTATATTGTGATGATTAGGTTGTGGTGTCAAATTGGCCAAATGGTTATGCCCAGTTGTCAGGTCAGGGTCAGGCAAACACTGGTCTGAAGGTTGGTATGAGGGTATTTCCTGGTTGGTTGATTAAGTCATCGGTCAGTTGATAGCATCTGTGGCTGATGACATCTGCAATCAACTAAGTCATGTCTTCCACAAGGAGATAATCCAATCAGTTGAAGGCTTTTAAGGAAGAAGAGAGACTCTTTCTTTGCTTCTTCAGGCAGTGAGCCTCTCCTGATTCAATTTAGCCTCCTTTTAATAGAATCTTTGAAGATCCTACTCACAAATGAGTTCACACCCACAGGATTAGGGTTTAGGACTTGAAAAGTTCTTGTATGACACATGATTCAACTCTTTAACAGACTGTATACCAATGTGATATATGATCTTTTTTTTTTAAAAATGTATCTTTTAATAGATAGGTCCTAGCTTAAATATCTAGAAAGGGAGGATAAATTTTCTATTTGGGGATGATTTAAGATTTACAGAAAAGTTGCAATGGAGAGAATGTAAAATGCTATTTAAGTTATCTGTAAAGATGAAGAGATAAAAGAATTGGAATCTAAGCTCAGGGGAAGAATTTGCGATTCTGAAATGGAATAGAGGCAGCAGCCAAAATGGACTATTTTTGGCCAACAGAGTAGTCTGTTGGGACACATGCTAAGTTGGAATGAGGGTGCTAGCTTATCTGTATAAACCAAGGAGTCAGGACAGGCAGCCTTAGGGGCTCTGCATGGTGTGTCCATATTTCTCTTGGAAGGCCTGGTCTTGATTCTTTCCTCAGGTAACTGCTGTTGTTGAGCTTCTTGTTATTTTTGCTGAACTAAACTTGTATTTTGCTTTCTTGAGTTTTGCTCTATGGTTCTTGAACCAAACCTCCAGTACTTTGGGATGTACACCCATTTTAAAGGTCATTTCTTTCTGAAGACTAGGGTTTGGGTATGGGTTCTTACTGACCAAGATCTTCAAATCTTCTAGTTTTTTGGGGAACATAGTTCACTTTGTTTGTGGATGCCTCTCTGGTGCTTACCTTTACAATGCCAAGATCTGGCAGTCAATACATTGACTGAGTGGTTAAATGTAGCATCACTAACATCCCCAGCAGAGGAGACCTGGCATGGGGCACCTCCAGATGTCATGGGAGAGGAGTATCTTTAGGAAGATCCTCTGAGTCTGTCATCTTGGTCTTTTCAGGTGCTCAGTTCCAGTGACAAGAAGGTCTTCACTTTAACTGGGTAAATATTAAGCTAATTATGCTGCATTATTTATGTATCTTTCCTAAACTATCAACATTATTTCCCCCCTGGAAAAGCATCATACAAAGACAAAGCCAACTCCAGGATAACTTAGCAATTGGAATGTTGTAGGTGAACTCTGTTTCTAGGATGACTACAAAAAAAAATTGCTACTTTAGAATCCTGAAAGTAATTCAAGCAACCCTATGATTTACTGTGATCAGGTTGAAATAGTTAATCACTCAACAAATATTTATGAAGCTCCTTCTAGGGAACAAACTTCTAATAATGCATCTCTTCTACTAACATACAAAAACATATAATTTTACTTTCTCAACCAAGCAGAAAATTTCAATATTTCTTGATGCCATTCTGTCAAAGATAAAACCAAACCCAATCAAGGATCATGAATGCTAAAAATCACAAAAGTTATGTAGTACCTTTCAGGCCAATTACAATGCTTAGTGTTAGGTTGGGGGAATAAGGGAGGGCTCTATGGCTGGACTCATGAAGTCACTCCGGAACCGGAGGTGAACCATTACAATTAAGGTCTTTGTGCAGCAAACATCTATTCATGGACATCTGACCACCCGCTGCTCAACCACTAGCATAATAATCCTTTGTTTAATGTGCCGCCCCTTTCATGTCATCACCTACCCCTGCCCTTAAAAACTGCACTAGCCAAAGCCAGTGCGTGGACTCACCTCACTCCCTCTTGGGTTCTGTGAGCTCTGTCCAGAGCTTAGCCAATAAAGCACACTCATTTACAATCCTTTCTCATTTACAATCCTTTCAGCTACTTTCCTTTCTCTCAAATACCTCATATCTTAAAACCTTTCACTTAGAATTAATTCTACTGCTCAGAAAGATATTTACTGGTCTATATCTTCTTGGAACCATTCAAAATGTCATCCCCATTTTTTTCCTCTTAAATATTTTTAATATTAATATTAGTAATTAACAGTATACACTGTTATAATGCTAAACACACAAAAAGAATTAAAAGAAAAAATTATTTCTCACTTGTTTCAATTGCATTCTACTAGATCTGAAGCCACTTATTTCTGATGTCTATTTGAATATCTGGAGTTGATGCATACCTTAAGAACAACTGAGGATAGGATGGGCTAGATTTGGAGTATATTTTCAATGATACAATTATGAATGCATTTGAATTGTCATTCTTAGCTCCCATGTTGGTTTATTCTCAGCAGGAATAAAGGACTTCAATCTGGATTAAAAGACTAGGTAACTCATAAACTAGTGTTTCATCTTAAAGAAGAAGGAAATACATTCATTTAGGTTCTTTGTGTCAAGGGACGAATGACTATTCTTTGCAAGCATGCTTTTTTTTCCTTCCATTTAAGTTAATTTGACAATACATTCCTGTTTTTTCCCCAGCCTTTTGTTAATTTCATCTTCAGACTGAAGCTCAGATATGCCTTAAGGGACACAAAATTTATAGTGAAATAAGGTGAAGCTTTATCACCTCTGTTTGTCATGCTGTTAGGCAATCAGTGCATAAACCATAAGAAATACGATAGCAAAAACAGAACAAAAAAAACTGGATATAATCATAAAAATGCCCCACCCCCAAACACTTTGATATTCAGGGAGAATAAAACACATGAAGTCATTTTAGAATGAAGATTCTCATCCCTGGCTTTTGCTTTCCCAACACTCACAAGCGATGAGTCAAATAACAGCCTTGAAAGATGCCCTCTGTCTTCCTAATGAGCAGGGTTTTAAGATCTGGAAAGGATAGTCTTAGTTAGCTGCTTGGTTGGGCGATGGTGCTGAGCTGCAAAACATCTCAATCTGAAGCGATTCCTGCAAAATGAACATTTTTTGCCCTTTTTGTCAGAAACTAACCCAGAAACCTATACTAGATCATTTGCCAGAGTTTGACTTGCCCAAGACAAAAAGTCGGTAGGCAGGGCTAGAGGAGCTACAACCTGACACAATAGCATAGCAGTTTATTCACCAAAAGCCATTCTAGATTTGTTGAGGATAAAGAGCCCTTTCTTCCTCATTCTTAGGAGTTCATTTCGCCAAAACAGTGTGAAGATTTAAAAAGTATCTATTGTCTTGCCTCATACATCCCCTGTATTTTTCTTTTTCTCTTTCCAGATTTTGATCCCAAAAGACCATACTGGTACTTAGCATTGGCCCTTGTCCCTAAGAGGGAACAAGTTACTGCTTCTATTTCCTTGCTTATCCTCACATTTCTTTTCCTATTTAAAGAAAAACATTATGTGGCTGTAGAGAAGAACCTTGTTGCCAAGTGAAGTCACAATAAAATATTCCTGGTGATTGTTTGCTCACACTTTTCACCATCATAGGAGCTGTTCTTAGAGAAGTAGAGATGCAAAGTAGGTGAGGGCACAGCCATTGAAGCCCCAGATTCACCTCACTCTCCCAATCATTACTGTGTGATCTTGGATAATTTACTTAATTTCTCTGTGCCTCAGTTTCCTTATCTGGAAAATGGAGATGAGAATAGTGTTTAGAGCATTGCCTGGTTCATAGTAAATGCTGTAGAATTCCTGATATTTTTATTTCCAAAGGAACAAAAACATATCAAGGCATCATTCAAACATCTTTTCCACTGACTTATTTCAGGTTCTCAAGTAGTAGATGGCTAATTAGGAACACTCCTGGTAAGGTATCTTTCATTAAAAACCAACTTAATATACAAAATCTGATATAACTACCTTTTATTTTGTATCCTATACAATTTCAGTTTCCTTGAATGTGTGTTTTAGAAATAATTATCGAGCGTTTTTTTTTTTTTTTTTTGCATGGGCAGGCACCAGGAATTGAATATCAAGGTATTTTTAAAGACGTATGAATTACAAAACAATGCCCACTGTAGTTTTGCATTTCCCATGCATTTTTTTGTCAGCAATTAGAAAACCAAAACAGATGCAGATCAACCAAATCAAATTTCATCTTTATCTGTTGATCCACTCAAGGAAATGCATTTGACAGAAATTATTTAATGTACTGGTTTTAATTTAGTTAATATTTCTTTTGTCTTGCATATTTTGTATTATAAATAAAAATCATATAACTACTTGATATTTTTCTAATTTCAGACATCTTATATATCTTGAAATTTTAAACATTTCAGAGTTTTATATTTGCTAGACCACAAATATTTATTGATTTTCATACATTCAGCATTTTCCTAAGTACTGTGGGCAAAGCAGAAAATGTACAGACATGGTTTCTGTCTGTGAGGGGCATGTGATCTATCTGGGGTGAAGAAATTAACAAACGAATGCCACAGAGAAGAAATATTACAACACTTCACATAGTTACATTGAAAATATCGGTTATAAACAAGCAGGCAGTGTTTTGCGCAGTAATGATTTGAAAGCAGGTAGAGATAAATGAAAATTCTGTCAAAGAAAGAGTTGGGGAAAGTATGTAGTAAGAAGTGGAGCTGCTAGATAAGCAAAATTTAATTAAGAATTGAGGAAAATGTGATAATTAAAGCCTCCTTATATTAAGTTTTTTTATCAGCCCCCTCCCCCAATAGGTACAGCCCTCAATGTAAGCATATATATCTATATCTGTAGGTGTTTTTAATACATTTTGTCTGTAAATAGCTGGCAATTGGTCACAATAAGAATAAGCCCACCCCCATTTACTCACTTCAGACACATGGACATTTAAACTTCTAACCTTATTAATTAGTTGAGGGACAAAGAGACATAAATTTGGAGATGTTCGTAGAAGCTGACACTACCTTAGAGAAAGAAATTATACAATTCCCTGCATTCAATGGGAATACATTTCAGGCCCTATTGCAAAAGGTGAGTTTTTCTTTCTTCCTCAAATTTCCAGAAAACTGAATAGATAAAAATTCCAACTGCATTTGCAAATATATAAAATAATCCACAAATCTCTCAATCTTAGTAAATAATTGATGGCATTTCTAATTCCAATGACTTAAATTGATTATGCTTTTGCTATTAATTTCGTTTCATTAAAATAGCTTCGTATCTAACTAAATCTTTGAAGAGCTTCATTGTTGTATTTCCAATTATATTCTGTCAGAATGTTTATGGCCTATCTGAAAAGAGACAACAACCAACCAAAAAATGTAGGGATAATTTCCCAAGAACTCATTTCACATGTAATATGGTAATTTTGTCATTTGTAACAATCAACTGTGTCTGGAACCTTTTGTCACCAAAGATTATCTGTAAATATTAAAGTGGCTGAAGTGTTTTTACAAACTTTTGAACAAGTTACTGAAACAGCTGAAATATTTTATTAGTATATGGCGAGGTAAGACATTTTGAAACTTTAAATAATGATATGAGTAGGAGAGAGAAAAAGAATAAATGAGTGATCAGTTCATATGTTTCATATTTTTAGCTTTTGTAGGAACAACTTGTGTTGTAGATAATCACCACCCTACGCTAGCGGCATTTTTATCATGTAAAGTTAACCCAATTGTGTAATTAAATATAAAAAGAGACTATTGCCTACTTGATATGTATGCCAATTTTATTTAGTCTCTTTGTTTTTTTCTGGTTGCCGTTTTGATTTCTTTTCTCACTAGTGAGGACAAAAACCTTTTCAATTAAAAGAAGTATAAATTTCCTAAGCAGAAGGAATGTCTGTTTTAAAGCAGCCATTGCTACATCAAATTTACCCTAAGACATATGCTAGAAATGGAAGCTGGTGTCATAATGTGCTTCTAGTCCTCTGGGAAACTTTTTTAACTCAACAGTCTGTGCAGATAATCATAAATCTTTAAGACAGTAATCCAGAAACTGCTAATGATTGCATTCCTGCATGTTAAAGATATGCAGGGTCAGCAAAAGAACTACTAATGACAAGCATGTACAAGATGGAAATCATGGCCTGCCTGCACAGGGGAATTTTTATGTGCAGACGACGGTTTTCAAGCTTAAAAGTTGCCAAGGAGCTCCACTGCCACATATTCCAAATGATGCACCGATTAAGAAAGCTCACTATGTCTTTTGGGAAGTTGACAGTTGTGATATAGTAACTATGCAAAGCCGCAAGTCTCTGGAGTAGTATTTGTGTCTAATCTATACGGTCACAGGAAATATAACTGCCAGGAATGCCATATTCATCACCTTGAGTAGTTTTATCAGCACTACCTGATGTCGGACTCAAAAGAAAAATCACCAAAAATCTGCTTGGCCATTCAATCATGTATTCATTTGTGAAATGTGCTTGGGGCTAACTCTGCCTGGGTGCTCAGAATATATAGATGAAAGTAAGATAATGTCCCTGGCCTCACTGTGCTAAAAAAAGGCCGGCTAGCGGGGGCGGTGAGGGATAAATAAAAGATTATATTAGAATGTGATAATTGCTATAGTAGAACTAAAATCAAAATGTTAGAAGTGCTAGGTCTACTTGGAGAAGTCACCGTAAAAAGCACATCTAGTAGCCTGTGAATAAAGGAGAACTTACATAAGATATAATTAAGGATCCATAGTTATGCATGAGAAAACCCCGAAAAGGAAAGTGATGTTTTTAGCATTGTCGAAATTCTTTACTGACCATTCTAGCACTAAAATCTCTGCTCTGATTCTGACTTTACTGCTTTTCTACTACGCCACACAAGCAAAGGTCATTTCTTCACTATTTTACAACTCTTTATTATGAGTCTATTATATATAATCGCCTTTACTGGAATCTGGGGTTAACAGTGCAAGCAATATAGACATATTTTAAACGTGATCAAGCTTGTATTGTAGAGGTGACGTATATTATTCAAATGAATACAAAAGTAAATGATGAGAATTCAGCTTTTAAAGTGGAGGACTGTGCTGTTAATGGACCAACCCTCCTGCAGTTAATAATTATAAAATCTGTGCAAAATATCAACAACCACCACCTGAAGGTCTAGAGCATAAGTGAAACGGAAGAAGAAATTGGTACAGAGTAACTTCCTTGTTGTTACTGTTTTAGCCTGTGCGGGACAGTCACTGCTTAGCCCAGGGTGGTTGAAGCTTTATTAGTAAGCCTGCTGGTTCTAAATAAACAGAAGGTACAGGAGGTATCTATCTGTAAAAGAGATTTATAAAAGTATCTCTTGCAACACTGTGAATACAAGAGCCCCAAATCCCTAGAGCAGGCTGTGAAGCTGGCAACTCCGATGAAGGGTCACGATGAACTCCACAGGAGAGGCTGGCTGGCCAAAGCAGCAGTGAAAATTCTCTCTTCCTCCTCAGAATCTCTAACCAATGGGATCGTATTCTATTGATTGGATTATCTCCTTGTGTGAGGCGTGGCCTTAGTTGATTGCATCCATGGCTGATTACATCTACAATCAACTGACTGACTGAATAGCCCAGCCTTCTGTCTTATCAGTCAGCCAGGAAATATCCTTGTAGTGATGGTCAGGCCAATGCTTGCCTGGCCGGACAGCTGGGCACTATCACCTGGCCAAGTTGACACCTGAACCCAGCCATCACACCAGTCATGTTTTGGGTCTGAAGAACAATTAAAAAGACTCTAGAGAGGTCATAATCACCAGAAAATCAGGGGGGAAATTGTGGATAAAGAGTGCCAAAGCAAAGGAACCCTAAATTCTCAGAGTCACCTCTCACTACGAAGCTGGTTGACCCCTAAACCAACATACAAGTACCTTAGCTAAGGTGAAAACAAAAGAACAAAACATTTATCAAGACTTAATCTGCCATCCACTCTATTGAGATAATGTTTGGATTATGAGTCTCACCAATAATCCAGGTCATTACCTTTACCTGTAAAGGTCATTACCTTTACCTGTAAAGGTCATTACCTGCTCAAACAAAAAATATCAATACTTACTGAAGGAATATAACAGAACCCACAGCATTCACAATATAACATAATATCCAGGATAAAATTTAAAATTATTTGACATATGAAGAACCAGGAAAATGCGACTGAGTTCAAGGGAAAAGACTCATCAGAGGCTAACACTGAGATGACCCAAGGTGATAGTTCAAGGGATAGTTCAAGGACTTTAAAGCAGATAGTATTGCTACTTTCAATAAGTAAAAGGAAGTAGGCATGTAATGAGCGAAAAGATTTGAAATATTTGCCTCAGAAGATAAAAGGAAAATAAAATATAATGAGCAATTAGAAATTTTGGAATAATAAGAAATACAGTACTTGAAAGAAAATTTTCACTGAATGGGCACAGTAGCAGAGTAAATAGTCAGTGAACTTGAAGGTTCATAAAAAGTATTTAATCTGGAAAAACGGGAAAAAATAGAAAAAAATTAAGTGATTCAGGGGCATGTGGGAAAATATCAAACTGTCCGTGATCCATGTAATCAGAGTTCCAAAAGGAAAGAAGAAAATAAATGAGAGAAAAATATTTGACTAAATCATGGCTCCAAACTTTGCAAATATGGGGAAAAGCAAATTTAAGAAATTCCGTGACCCTCATTTAAGTTTAATATGGAGACAGCTATCCCCTGCCACATGCTAATCAATGATTTGAAGCATAGATGAAGAGAAAAATCTAGAAAGTAGTCAGTAGAAACAGCATAGAAGGACTGACCTTTTGAATGACTGTCGGCTTCAATTGAGAGACTGTGGAGTCCATACAACAATGGTCCGCTATCTTTGAAGAGTTGAAAGAAAAACCTGTAAACCCAGAATTCCAGAGCCAACAAAAAGATCCTTCAAGAACAAAAACAAACTAAAGACAGTTTCAGATAAATATCAACAGTTATATATGAACTCAGAAAATTAATGAAGAATGAATTTGTCACTGGTTTTATGAGGCCATCATAAGTCAGATTCCAAAACCAGTCAGATCATTTTTAAAAAGGAAAGTTAGTTTAGTATTCCTCATGAATATAAATATAAAAATTAATAACAAAATGCTTGCTCATTAATTCATGATTGAGTATGGTTCATCCCAGGAATGCTAGATATTATATATGAAAATCAATCAATGTAACTTTTCAAATAAGCAGAATAAAGAAAAAAGATAGACACACTTGCTTTCAATGGATGCTGAAAAAAAGTGTACCTTCATTTGTTGATAAGCACTCATGGTAGTTTAGTCCATTTGTACTTTTCTCAGTAAAAGACACCTATAAAAAACCAACAGCTGACATCATACTTAATAGTGAAACATTGAATGCTTTCCCCCTAAGATTAGGAACAAGATAAAGATGTTTGCTTTTACCACTTCTATACAAAATTCTACTAGAGGTCCTAAATATTGCAGTAAGGAAAAGGAAGAAAAAAAATTGGATCTGCAGTTGACACAATGTGTTATGTAGACTATTCTAAGGAATAAGAAAACAATTAGTGGGTTTTTAAAATGTTGCTTTAATAAGGTTAATATGCAAAAATTAATCATGTACATATATATGTACAAATGCATACAAGAGTACACACATAGAAGCAAATTTTTACAAAATCAAAATAAACTACATATTTTCAGTATTTCAAATACTTAGGATTAAACTTAGTGATGTTCAAACTCCTAACTCAAAACTATAAAACATTGTTGAGAAAATTTAAAGAATATGCAAATAAATTGAGATATATGCAATGGTTTTGGATTGGGATTGACATTGGGTTAAATTTTAAGATTAACTTGAGAATTGCCATCAATACTGTCTTTTGCAAAGAAATTAATCTTTTGTAAAGAAATTAACAAGCTGATTCTAATATGTATGTGGAAAGTCTAAAGATGAAGGATAATAGAAGTAATTGAGAGAAAAAAACTGGGGCACTTACATTATGTGTTTCTAAGACTTATTTTACATCGGCAGTTACTCAGCCATGTAGCATTGGTTCAAGAATAGGCATATAGATCAATAGGAAAAATAGAGAATTCAAAAATAGAACTATACATATATGGCCAATTGATTTTTTTGAAAAAAAAAAAAAGGTGCCAAGGCAATCAATGAGGACAAAGTCCTTTCCCAAAAGATGCTGGAACTATAAAATAGCCAAAATGACGAATAAGATGAACAATGACACTTTACATCATTTGCAAAAATTTGATATGGGCAAAGATTTCTTCAATCAGCCCCAAATGCATAAAATATAAAATAAATTATGTTTTATGAAGTTTTTAAAAGGCCCTTGAAAGAGAACTTTAAGAGAAGAAAATGCAAGTCACAACAGGCAGAAAATGTTCATAATGCATGTAATTGACAAAGGACTCATACCTGGGATATGTAATATATTTCACAACTCAGTCATGAGAGGATAAATACCAAAAAAGTAATGGTCAAAAAATTTAAATGGATATTTCATAAAAGAACCTACCCAAATGGAAATGCGTGAAATACGTGTGACCCAGTTTCTCATTGGGAAAATACGAATTAAAACCACAATGAGATATTACTATGCTTCCAGGGTAATGGCTAAATTAAATATCTGATGGTAATTAGTTTTGGTGAACATGTGGCACTATTTGAACTCTCATATGCTGTTGATGGGAATTTAAAATAGTACAATCACTTAGGAAAAGTAAGCAACTTGGCAATGTCTTAAAATAACAATCGCTTAGGAAAAGTAAGCAACTTGGCAATGTCTTAAAATATTAAACTTTCACTTACTATATGATGGTATTTATCCAAGAGATCCAGATAAAGGATATTTGTCCAAGAAGGAGGAAAACATACTTCAATTAAGCTGATAAAATAAAGATAGACAAGTAGGTAGTTAAGCAGATAAATTAATAGGTAGATAAATCTATAGAAGGTCAGGAGACAGAAGTCTCAGGTCCTATAGGTCAAAGCCCTGTCTTAAAGCCACACTTGGCAATATTAGCTTGCTGGATAGAAAAAAGATGTCTTAATTGTAGAATTCTGACCTGTCATGGAGATGAACTTTGCAGCAAGCAGAAGTGACAGCCAATTGACCCCTTGTTCCTAGTATCCATTCTGCCATTCTTCTCCCCTATTTGGGGAGAACATTTTCCAATCACTTACACTAAAGTCTGGGATCCTATGGTCCCTTTGATATTTTCTTTATGTGATGAAATTATTATCAGTTGGATGTGAACTTTTGGTAGATATAAGATCTAAGTACCCTTAAAGGAAGGTGAAACAAATTTCATCCCTTATTCCATCCTGCTTGATGAAACAGATATAATGGAACTTTACTCACCGTCACATTGGTCCATGACTAGGGCTCCACCCTGTATACAGTGTGGGAGATGTTATGCTACAGTGACAGTGGCTTAAAAGATAAGAAATTTGTGATTATGTTGGCATTTTCTTCAAAAATATTGTGTCGAACAAAGAATATCCTCTGACGTGAGTTGGTATAATGCATACTGGGAACACAGCTTCAGCACAACAAAGACTTTTAGGAAATGACCCATTTATTACAGAGCACGAAGAGTCCAAACTTCACGGGAAGAGACCCTGTCATGAGCGTTCTGCTGCAGTGGCCAGATGCTAGGATCAGAGTTGATGGATGGCAGGTCTGCATATCCACCTCATCTCAGAGAGAGAAGACAAATATGTGCTGCCCAAGAGCTAGGTATTTATACCCCAGGGAGAAGGGGCGCTTACACTGAGCAAAAAGAATGTATTGAGCAACC